>JAFBJT010115346.1:21268-41854 GCA_016785325.1 Chascanopsetta lugubris
GGGGGGGCGGGGGGTTGGGGGGGGGGGGGGGGGGGCTGGAATCGCCCATAGACCATCTCCCTGTTTTTCCGGAGCGAGTTGATGCACCAAGCCAGGGGGGGGTCGGTAACTCTCGGCAGAGGAGGCGAAAAACAAGGAAGAGCCCTGAGTGCGCGTACGACGTTTGAGCCTAAACATGAACGTGAGGGAAGCTGTGCAAATTACATTTGACCCATTAATTAAAGAAATACTGATTAATAAATGTCCTGTTGACCTCAATATGAGTAACTTCGTCCTCTTTGTTTGTGCGTCTCCTCAACAGGAAACGAACTCAAATGGATGTTCTCAAATTAAAGGTGCAGTGTGTAAGATTTTGGTCAATTTAATATGATTTTTCCATCTGTAGAAATAGAAATGACGTTTTTACAAATGTATAATCACCCATATGTTTGACTAGCTTTTCACATAACCATAGAATTAGCCCTTTAATGTATATTTACACAAGAAGCCGGTCCTCTCCATGTTTTTACAGTAGCCCGGAGTGGACATACTATAACATCTTTTGTGCTTTAATGACAACGGAGGGCCCCATAGGTTCTCCTCAAACCTAGGAAGGGAAGGGTGAGGGGATGGATGTCAGCGTATGTTACACACTGCAAATAAAAGGTACGGTGCGCGGATTTTTATTGGTTTACTGTTATTTGCTTCCCTATGGTCGCCTTCATTTATTAGTCAAACTCATAAGGTATCTACTTTGCGTTCTGGAATTTGAGAACGCGTCGCTCAATCGAACATACTGTAACTTTAAAGTGTACTTGATGTTTTGAACGGTGGATGACGAGGATCCATTTCATAGATCTGCCCTCTCTCCTTTGAAAGAGAAATGGCGGCGCTTTGACTGTGGAGCAGGGAGTCCTATCACACAGGACACAGAGCGGGCTGATGGCGGGGGGCTGGCCGGCGGCCCGCTGCACCTGAAACCTATTAGAGAGCTTTGGAACATTCCACGGGGTTCTTCCATTTTGGCCAGAGGGCATCGTAAAGGTCCTCACAGAGAGGGCCGGTGTGATTCAGGCTCAGACCAACAGCCAAGCAAGGTAGAACTCTCAAAATGGAGTACAGGGGTATATTTGAGAGCAATGCGCTGTGTAGTTTATGGTAGTGATTCTCAACTGGCGGGTCGCAACCCAAAAGTGGGCTCTTTAATGTGGATTTCGAATGCATCGGCGTGCCGTCTGTTCCCACTCCTGAACAGTAGGTGGCAACGATACCCTGTAACGCTAATAGACAACTTCCACTTCACAAAGACGAGAAAACGCGCAAACTTTGTTTCGATATGCTAGTTGAAAGAAAAGTACAACACCGACAAGGTAACGGAATGTAGAAGGGAATATTTTCCTCTCTAGCGTCGCCACCTGCAGGTCATTTTTGTTTTTCACTAAACCTGTTTTTTTTGTGCGGTATTCTGTATGATCTCATTTTCAAACCACACCATCTTTTCATTCAACACATTTGAGAAGTTGAAAAATGTGCTGGGTTTGGGTCGCGGCTCGTCGTTTAATGGGGTGACGGTGGGTCTCGATCCCAGACCAGTTGAGAACCACTGGTTTATGGGGGGAAAAAAAAAGAAACGTTGCTTCCACCAGATCCATGACTCACCCTGTTGGCCCCCGCCGATGTGAAAATATGGTCCGACGGCAAAAAGATCATATTTCCAACACGCGCACGCACGAGGAGTTTGTCTTCATGAAGGAACGATCCGATTAAAACACTTACGGTTGGCGAGCGCAGCAAAACTTTTATCAACTTTCTATCAAATGGTTTGCCATCTGGACTTAAAACAGTACGGGCCCAATCGCGCGCTGACACTAAAAACAAAACATGCATAAACACACACCACCGGCTGCCAAATTTCATTGAGACTGCCGCATCATTGCCGCTACGCGGGTGCGAGTGTGTGTGTTTTAGTGGCACCAAGGCCCATCTCTTTGGCTGCATCCGTGTCCATGCCTCGCTGTTATGCTCACTGGGTTTAGCTCTATGGGTGTCTGTGGCCTCTCCTCTGGCCGCCCGTGTCCATTTGCTCTGCGGGTATGGCAGGCCCGAGCTGACAGATGGCCGGCCCCTCTCCATTCCGCTCCAGAGTAACACAGTAACTGGTTTTTCCTCCGCCGTTGACCTTGCCACAGCCAGCCAGCAATCCGGGCTGGCACTCGGCCTGTCGAACAGGAGGGTAATGAAGTCCAGCGCTGCTCACATGATTATTAAGGCTTTGACGCTGGGGGGCCTTTCAGGACCCTACCTCCCCCACCCCCCCGTCCCCCCCACCCCCCCGCCTTTTCCCTTCTCCTCCCCTGTCTGCCACAGCCAAAGTTCAAAGAGGATAGTCATTCGTTACATGGTACTTTGGAAAAACCACCGTCGCGCTCCGCAAAGGGAGCTCAAACTTTTTCCGCCGTGGTCGACTGGTGTTCAAACCTCTCTATGACGACATAGACACTGAAGCATTGCCCCAATCCGGTAGCATGCGATAGCTAGCGGTGTCCCAGCGTGTCTGTCATTACAGAAGCACCCTGAGCAAGAGCCGCTACACAAAGTTGGATCAGATCAGTCCCCACAACTATTGGTGCCGACAAGCTCTCAAAGCGACCCGGTTCAGCCACAGCGCACCGCCGCGCTCTCACTGTGATTCTCCCTCACTTCGAGCGTCTCCAGGCTCAGCCTTGAACCGCCGGTCCCACCTGGGGGCCCGACTGGGATTTGAGAGGTGTAGGTTGCAGCGCTGACCTTTACTAAGGCAGGACTGTCTGTTTGCACTTCTCCCATAAGCCCCACCCCCAGCCCCCCCCCCTCCCCCCTCCAGTCGGACTGCTAGGCAACCCCCATCAGACTAGGGGTGTTCGTGCACCCATGGCCTTGGTGACATCTCAGAGACCGTGGGGAGGTGGAGTAACGCAGAGGTTAATTCTGATCATCCAGTATTTATGGGCTTCACTTCAGAACAAGCGTTGGCATTAACACTCTAAAGGAGACATCTCTCCTGTATATCAATAAAACATGAACCACAAGCACAGGGAGAGCCCACCTTTATTCAGGTCGCCCCAAGTGCCCAACTAGACTTACAACGGAGAGTGAATCCAGACAATGTCTTTATATTTCAGGACAATTGAATCATTAATACAAATTTTGCTTTAGTTTGGATACGTTGCTCTCAAGCGCTTAGAGCTGAAACGATTGATCGATTAATCGTCTGTCATTGATTAGAGCAATTATTCGATTACAGTTTTCCTGAATGGCATCATCAAATGTACAATGTGTAAGATTTGCTGACATCGTCTGGTTAATTTCATATTGTATACATGACCTCATCCTTCCCATTTGAGCGTGCAGGAGAATCAATGGTGGCCCTCAGTTGTCATTAGAAGGTCAAAAGTTATTTAGTACCTCCACTCTAAAAACATGGCGGCCCCCATGAGGTGGACCCGCTCCTGGTGTAAATATACATTAAAGGACTCATTTCATGGCTATGTAAAAAGTAAGTCATATATTGGGGTGATTATACATTTGTAAAAATGCCCATTTATAATTGTTTGGAAATTCTATCTATGTAGATGGATGTGATAAGAATTGACCGAAATCGTACACACTGCACCTTTAAATGATCCAATTACTGTATATTTACATAAGGGGCAAGTCCTCTCTACGGGGGCCGCCATGTTTTTACAGTAGCCCAGAGTGGACGTGCAAAACATCGTTTAAGTTTGAATGACGACTAAACCTGCATGCTGGAATGGAAAGGGCGCGGTGATGGGTGTGACATGCAACTTCACCAGTAGATGTCACCAAACCTTGCACACTGCACTCCCCCATGTATCATGAACAGAGATGCTGGTGTGGTATCCGTGCTCGTGAGTGGTGAAACTCGCCCCGATTCACCACGGCGACACCGACCCACCCATCGCAGCGCAGCGAGGTGGAGCGAGCGCTCACTCGGAGTTTGTACAAACAGGCCGTATGAACTCAGAGCATCCGATATTTCCTCACATGTTGGCCTAGTCTGTGAGGTGTGTGTGTGGGGGTGGGGCGGGGGGGGGGGGGGGGGAAATGTCAGGAAAAATCAATAGATAAGGACCACATCAGACCCGAGCTTGTCTGGCCTAGCAACAGAGCATCCCCATGGTGATGTCAATTACCCCTGCTTTACAACAAAAACACCAGGAAGAGCAAAAGAGTCTCTGCAATGCTGTAAAACTTTTAATGCAGTCTCCTGGTTACTTTGAGGAATTTACACGAATTTTCTTGCCCCCCCCCCCCCCCCCCCCCCCCCCCCCCCCCCCGCCCCCGTCTCCTGGTTACTTTGAGGAATTTACACGAATTTTCTTGCCCCCCCCCCCCCCTTCCGCCAGACAGGTTGCTACAACACAGCGAATCCGCGAGTCCTATTGATAGTTCTTTTTTGCTGCTCGCTCTGTTTTCTATTCTCCTCATGGACTCCACATTAGTCAGAGAGAGGTATAATGTAACGAGCAGTAAGGTGCGCATAATTGCATATTAGCAGCAACACACTTGGCTGCACGGGAGGTGACTGCACTAACGAACAGAAAGGTGTTATTAATCACCAATTAATAAAAGCAGGCAGATATCACACTCGGTGTACGGCACGCATGGTTTCCTTTGTTTCCGCTGGCTGGCCCGAGCCTGTTCTCTTATTTATTTCATAAGATTGATCCTGTTCCTGTGCCGTGTTGTCTATTGAGTTCTGACTCTGATCCAGCACCCCCCAGGAGTCATATGGGGGAGTGTTTGGCCATGTTTGTTAGCAGATTACATGTGTACGTGCTCTATGAATGAGTCCCAGAAAACTGAGGGAACACCATCAGACGTACGCAGTCAAAGAGGATTATAGGTAATGAAACAAAGAATGAAAATATCATATTCTGCTAGTGCACAGGGGGGAGGGGGGAGGGGGTGGGGGTGGTTAATGGAGGAGCGAATGTGTTGCCACCAGGGATGGAGACAGTGATGGAGACCACGTAATCAACATACACTGGCCACGCTGCTCCTGGGGCCCGAGACAAGAGGGTCACAGATAAGACTTTTGAGCTTCAAATAATGTTGCAGTGACTGTTCCTCCATTAAAGGTGCAGTGTATCTATCGAAATAGAATTACAAAACAATTATATAGGCATTTTTTTTCCAAATCACCCCCAATGTTTGACTTGCTTTTTTACATCACCCTAAAATGTGTCCTTTAATGTATATTTACATCAGGAGCGAGTCCATCCTATGGGGGCCGCCATGTTTTCACAGTGAGCTCTGAGCGGACGTCTTTAACATCTTTTGAGCTTTAATGACATCTGAGGGCTGCCATAGGTTTCCCTGCACACTCAGAGAGGTGGTGAGATGATGGACACAACATGCCACTTCACCAGTAGGATCTTCACCGGTCACCAAATCGTACACACTGCACCTTTAATGGCGTGGTGAATGTGTTGCCGTCGGGGCAAGAGACAGTGATGGAGACCATGCAATCAACATGCACTGGCCAAGTTGCTCCCGGGGCCCAAGACACGAGGATATGGGTCAAGGATGAAACTGCTGTGCTTTAAATAATGTTGTTCCTCCATTGAAGGTGTAGAGTGTAAGATTCATGTCCATTTTTGTCACTTCTATCTATCTATCACACTAGAATTACAAAAAGGTTACATCAGCATTTTTACAAATGAATTATCATCCTCCCAACGTATGAATTGCTTTGTACACAACCCTAACATTAACCCTTTAAAGGTGCAGTGTGTATTCATTTTGGTCACATCTACAGATATTACAAAACTATTACGTCGTGGCATTTTGACGAGCCTATCATCATGTACACGTTTTATTTTCTCCCCATTACCCTGAAATGAGCCCATTGATTTACATGAGGAGTGGATCCTGTCTATGGAGGCCGCCATGTTTTTACATCAGTAAAAGTGGACGAACTAAACCCCTTTTGGGTTTTACTGACAACTGAAGTCCACCATAGGTTCTCCTTCATGCTCGGAGGGGTGAGGGCGAGGTGACGGGACACAACGTGCAACTTCACCTCTAGATGTCACCAAATCGCACACACTGCACAATGTTCAGTGTAGATCTTCACCAGGAGCGGGTCCACGCTGTGGTGGCCGCCATGCTTTTACAGTAGCCCAGAGTGGACGTATTTAACATCTTGAATGGGAAGGGTGAGCCGATGGATTTGCAACTTCTCCAGTTGGTGTCACCAAATCGTACACACTGTACCTTTAACGCAGACAGCATACGGCTTTCGAAGCCAGGTTGGTATGTAAATGTGAGATAGGAGAGACAGTGGACGGGAGAGAGGGGGTAGAAGGGGGGAGGAGGAGAAGCTAAGGGGCGAGCTAAAGGCCTCTCTCGCTCGCTCTCTTCTCCAGCTCTGTAGCTGCCCACAGTGCCTGCTTCACACAGAGCGGCCAGCTGTACAGCAAATGTGCCTTTCCCTCTCCGCCCCGAACCTTTCCACCCCTCCAGTGCCCCCCCCCCCCCCCCCCTCCGCCTGGGCCGACCAGGCCACTGGCTCCTCTCTGTGCGAGAAGGCTCCTCCCTGACTTGGCTTGGAGCTCGGTGTTGTCACCAGCCCAAAAAAAAAATAAAAAAAATATCCACAGAGGTGACCCCGAAAAGACTTTTCTGGGATGTGGTTTGGTTTCGCTCGCTTACAATTGTCCTTCTGAACAACACTGCCGCCTCGGCCGCATGCAGCTGCCTGGGATGGAGGAGAGTGAGATGAGGATTTGGATGGAACAGGCGAAACCCTTTTCACCTTTAAACCCTTTAAGACGGATGTTTCAAAACATGTCAGAGCTCTGAAAATCCACAAGGGGACATTTGAAACAGTGCGATAAATAGGCCAAACGTGCCCCCCCCCCCCCCCCCCCCCCCCCCCCCCCCCCCACCCATCCCACAAGGCTCCAAATGTCATAGTTTACTGTGGGGTCAAAGTGAAGCAATGGGGTGGCAAGGCGGCACGCTGATAAAACCACACAGGCTTTTGTGTCAATAAAAGACCTTCAAAGATCCTCTCAAAACAACAGACAACTATGTACAAAGCGCTGTGATGTTCTTTTTTTCCCTTTTTTTTCCCGACAACAGAACAAGATGGCACCGCAACGTGTTTGGCCAGATTTGTTTTCTAATCCGGAAGAAAAATAGCAGTAAAGGTTTGATAGTGACTGCAGCAGCTGAACGCTGTATAAATCTGTGCGTCTCTGGAGAAAAATCGGACACCCTCAATTCTGTAAGTGTGCCATGCCAAAAAAACTCCAAACTAAAGAGTGGCCAGCTGTCTCCTGGCCTGCTATTAAATTGCTCCTTGGATGGTGGCGATATCATTTTTTTCTCCATAGGAGCATCGCGCCGGGTCCCCGAACAGAGCGACCAGCTGTACAGCAAATGTGTACTGATCCATCTGGGCCCTAGCAGGCTGCGGCCTCCCATCTGAAGACACGTGGGGCCACGTTCGCGGGGCTGGGGGCTGGACTGGGCCTGCGACACACCCCCTCCGCCTCCGCGGCCGCTCCCCTTCCCCCCTTCCCCCTTCCCCTTTCATTCACCTCCATTATCGCGGTAAACGCGGAGGCGCCGGGCAGCGGGGCCGAGCTTTATGTCGCAGGCCGGACGTCGTCGACGCGCGGCCGCAATATCCCGTGCATCAAAATGCGCTGGCAGCGCGACAGAAGAGGCAGCGGCGAGCGCTCGGGCCCAATGGGGGGACGGCGAGGGCGGAGGCTGAGTGCACTGCAGTTTAGGGAGACTATTGTATTACAAAGGCAGCCGACAGGGACCGGTCCGGGTGAGACGAGCCGGGCTTTTGTTGTTCCATACACTTAGCTTCTATGGTTATGTCATGGCACATGACTATATATAGAGATATCAGTGTGAACTGACACCATGGAGTGGGGGCACGGATGAAAACAACACCCCTATGAATCCAGCGTCTGCTCCATTACCTACGCTAATAACGCTGACAGCTGAGCGGAGATGACCCCAGCCCCCTGTTTCCCCTCTCCTGTGCAGATGGCCATTAAAAGGAGAAAGTGTCCCCTTTTCAGTGGAGAAGGTATTTAGAGCTTTTTCCAAATGACTCTTTTTTTTTTTTTTTCTCTCTCTGTGTTTTTGGCTCAAATTGGCTTTGCAGTTATTCCTGCTTTTGGCTGAACACTGCTTGTATGTTTAAAGGTGCAGTGTGTACGATTCCGGTCGACATACGTACATATACTGATATTTTCATGACCTTCTAATCACCTACGTTTATCGTTTTGCCCCTTACCCTTAAAGGTGCAGTTTGTAAGATTTGGTGACATCTAGAGGTGAAGTTGCATGTTGTATCCATCACCTCACCCTCGCCCTTCTGAGCATGGAGGAGAACCTATGGTTGACTTGAGTTGTCATTAAAACTCAATTGATATTTAGTATGTCCATTTTTACGACTGTAAAAACATGGATACCCCGTAGAAAGGACCCGCTCCTCATGTAAATATACATTCATGGGCTCATTTTAGGGTAATGGGAAAAACAAAACATTCAGATAACTATTAATTCATGAAAATGTCAGTATGTAATTGATTTGTAAATTTTAAGCAGGATTCTTTAAGCGCCATACTAAACATAACCTGTTTTCTTAAAGGTGCCGTGTGTGAGATCTGGTGACATCTACTGGTGAAGTTGAAAACTGTATCCATGACCGCATTCTTCCCATTTGATGCATGCAGGACAACCTTTGGTAACGCTGGGTCGTCATTCAAGCTAAAAAGATGTTTTGTTCGTCCACTCTGGGCTACTGTAAAAACATGGCGGCCCCCATTGGGAGGATTCGCTCCTGATGTAAATATACAATAAAGGGCTCCTTTTAGGGTTATGTAAAAAGTTATAAACTGAGGAGAATATGCATTCATAAAAATGTCTGTATATAATTGTTTTGTATTATCATTTCAATATGATGAGGTGACAAAAATGGACCGAAATCGTTCACACTGCACCTTGAATGATATTTCAGCTCAACATATGTCTCTTTCAAAGTCTTTGAATGCCTTTTATTCAGCTCCATTTTTCTTTGTTCTCTACAAGTGCATTTCTCCACTGCATTTTCATTAAGACGGGTTTCGCCTTCCCCGTATTTTACAGATCAACAGATGCGTCCGACAGAAACCCCTTTTGAGGAGCCTGATGAAACAAAGCAATGGCATATCAGAGAAGTGAAACATCAGACAATAACCCAATCACCCATCCTCCTGTTATCTTAAGCTGTCTGAATTCCACTATTACGGGGGAGCTGTGCGCCTGTGCCTCTGAAAGACATAAAATAACCAGTAGGGGGGTCTGTTGTCTACCCTCCCAGTGTGCTCCGTGCCTGGCTTCGTGAGAGAAAGGACTAATGCTGGCATGGTACTGTATTAGACACCCCCAGTAGAATAGTGGGTGAGCAGATCGCAAAGATGAATACAAAATACACACCTACACACTCTCATCCCGTCTCTCTCCTTTGCAAATACACCGCCGCATCAAAATCACAAATCACATGCTCCTGATTGTTTATGCACAAACAGTGGGTCCCTGATAGAATTGCCTCGCGGTCCTGATAGAATTGCCCACCGTGTTTAAATTCACCTGCGCCTAGAAGCGTGTCCCAAACAGAGAGGCGGTTTGGTTCCAGATCAATGAGTCTCTCTCCCACTGAAGACAACAGATAATGCAGTGTAATGAAAGAGCCACCAAACGAGCTGAATAAATGAATGAATAAAGGAACGTGAGACCGGAATTCAGACGCCTACTTACTGCAGGCAAGAAAACCTGTTTTCCAATTGTCTATTTGCCACAAATTATTCTGCCTGCATACAAATGACAAGCAAAGGTAAAAACATTTGGAGGTTAGTTTAACAGAGGCCGTCTTTGTTCTAACATTTTAAAAAAGTAAATTTGGATGAATTTTGTGATACACCAATAATTCCGGGATAAACCGAGTAATAAAATCAATTTACATCAGTTGATCTTACATCATTAAAGGTGTAGTGTGTAAGATTTGGTGACCTCTAGGGGTGAAGTTGCATGTTGTATCCATCACCTCACCCTCCTGAGCATACAGGAGAACTCAGTTGCTATTGAAACATACAAATATATTTTGCATGTCCACTTTGGGCTACTGTAAAAACATGGGGGCCAAAATGTTTACGTCATTATAAATTCATGAAAATGTCAGTATGTAATTGTATTTTAATATTTTTTAGAAGTGACAAAAAGGACCAAAACCTTACACATCGCACCTTTAAAGGTTGAGAGCATGTTACCAAAACTCTCAATTGTGTGATCAAAAGATAAAAGCACAGAAAACAGGTCAAAAGAATAAATTGAAAAAACCTGCAGTGCCATTTTTTTCCAACCCTGTGAAAAATATAATGTGAGCTATTCGAATATGAATTCCAAGATTAGAAATATTTTTGCTCATGACATTTTATAACCCATTTCAAACTACCGTCATGTTAGAGTGGTCTGAAGGGGAGAGATTCTGCTTCACAAGCATGCACACACATACTATCTGATACAGTACCATTCACATGCATTGTGAAATGAGGAGAATGGGTTTATAAATTCACAACGATGGGGATGCAAGTTGATGAGTCAAAAAATTAAAATAATTCCACCTATTTGGTGATGTGATCCAGAAAGTAAGCCTGAATGAGACAGGGTCAAATATTTCATTACATATTATATCATGTGCTTCATCTGAAAATGATCAACTTAGTTGTGGAAAATTTGGAGACTTTCTTTTCCTTAATTGTTTGTTTATCACATCTCTGACAGTCACAAAGTATCTTAGTTCATGCGACATTTTAGGAATTCTTTGGGAAATGTTGAAAAACACAGAAGAAACTATTCTACGGTGGCACTGCTTTTATGACTTTGTTGCCAGAGCACAACAACGACAATAATGAATGAAACAAAGGGATCTAGAAGTTCTCCTACCCAGCATATGGTTGGCCACGTGTACTTGGATGTCCCATTCACTGTAGAACACCATCTGACACTTAATGCACTGGTACGTCTTCTTCTGTGAATGAAGTCGAGAGAAAGCGGATCAACAATAATATCACCGAAGATATTTAAATCCTCCCCATCGTAACAGCTATTGAACTGAATGACATAACGATACCTCTTCTGTTTGTGAGGGACTGGCTCGAGGCATGGGCGACACCTGCGGGGTCTTGAGCTGCCCACTGTTGCTGTCCCCCGTCTGGTCTCGGTGCACCAGCTGGATGTGGTTCTGTAGCTCCGCCTCCGTCTCGAACTTCACATTGCAGCTAGAGCATCTCGTCTTGGCGGCAGAGGACGAAGACGTGGAGGAGGATGAAGATGAGGAGGAGACGATTTTGCCTTTGCCCTCCCCGGGGCTTAGTCTCTCCCCCTGGGCCCATACGCCTGTGGCTGGGGCGGGAGTGCTGGCCCCGCCCTGCTGTTGTGGCCTTCCTCCGTTCACGGTCGGACTGGAGCTTTTGGAACCAGCTGCTGCCACGCAGGACGCGCAGAGTCCGTACGGCAGGCCGTTAATGTCCAGCTTCACGAGGTCTTGCCTGGAGCGGAAATCTTTCAGGCAAGAGGCGCACTTGAAAGGTTTCTGGACGTGGTGCAGGTGCTGGTTCTGGGCGATGGCGTTGCCGCGGCCAATGGGCTGGTTGGAGGACATGGTGCCTGTCTTCTGCATGTGAAACGTCCCATGGATCTTGAGCTCCAGCGTGGAGGTGACTGTCTGCATGCAGACCACACAGCGGAAACCTGTCAGGGAGTTCCTCAGGTCAGGGTGCATCTGGCAATGTTCCAAAAAGTCCTCTTCGCTGTGCAACGGCATCTTGCAAATGCGGCAGCTTCCCGTGTCCAGACTCTTGCTATGGGTGACCTTGTGTTCAGTCAGGGTGAGTAAGGAAGGGAAGCGCTCCCCACAGATGGGACACATGTAGTGTTTGACAGGCCCAAGGTGGGTCTGCATATGTTCCCTCAGCCCGGCCTCAGAGAAGAAGGTGCGGGAGCAGACATTGCACTTATGGTTGCCCTTGATCATTTCAGCTTTCCTCTTCATCATGGCGCTCTCGCCGGGGCGTATGTTGTGGTCCCGTAACTGGTGGTTGGTCAGGAGGGACTCCATGGTGTACGACGCCCCGCAGATGTCACAGCCGTACATGGGCTCCGCAGTGTCCACTTCCTCCTCGCTGCCATCGTGGCTGTTCTGGGACTCCACCACAGACCCCCCTGCCGTCCCTGGGCCGTGGCTGTTGGTTAAGATACCTTGTAGCTCAGCGTCCTCTTTGGGCTGACCCTCCCCGCCACTTACAGCCGAGCCATTCGCGCCGCAGTTCTGCATTTTCCCCTCAAACACACAGTGTTTCTCCCTCAGATGCTTCTCCAACAGGACGATGGCGTGGAAGGCCTTGCTGCAGAAGCGACAGTTGTACTTCTTGCTGTGCGTGGTGATGTGGCACTGCAGCTCCACCTCCGTGCCAAAGGACTCGCCGCAGAAGATGCAGCGATGGGCACAGCCCTGGTTTTCCAGGTGGCTGTGTTTGACATGGAGCTGTAGATCAGTCTCGTGCCTGAAGTCCCAGTTGCAGGAGGTGCAGCGGTAGACTTTTTTCTCGTTGCTGTGTTTAACAGCCAAGTGGAGCTGGGTGGACACTTTTGAGTCAAACACCTCTTGGCAAAGAGTGCAACGAAAGAACACGAAGGTATGCATGTCGAGCAGGTGCTTCTGCAGGTCGTCCACCGAAGTGAACTGCTTGTCGCAGCTCTCGCAGATGTAATACGTGGACGTGATGGTGAAGTGAATCGTCACGTGCTTGAGCAGAGACTCTTGGTTGGGGAACTCCTTGTTGCACTGCGGGCAGGTCAGCTGAGGTTGCAGGCCATCCAGGTGCGTTTTCAAATGGGTCTGGAACAGGTCTAAGTTGGTGTACTTGGCGCCGCACTGGTTACATATGAACTCGCTGTTGGTGCGTGAGGCTGAGCCGCCCTGTTTCAACATGGCCGCTTCCACAGATATCGGAGAGGAAGGACTGAGGGTGCGCAGGGATTTCTTTCCGTTGTTGATGTAGTTCAGCGCCAGTGGAATGTTCTTGTGATTCTCCTTGATGTGCTTGTTGAGCTTCAGAACACTGTTGAATATGGGTGAGTTGGTGCAGTACGAACACGAGTACACTTCCACTATAGGCTCCTTGGGAGTTACAGCCAGGGGGGAGTCGAAGCGCAGGCTTCCCCCATCACAGTGAGTCTGACGGACATGCTCTTCCAAAGTAGCCTCGGTCAAGAACCCCATGAAGCACTGGGGGCAAAAAAAGGCATTGCTCTCTTTGGCGACGGGACTAGGAAAGCCATGGGAGCAGCGGATGTGTTCCTGGAGGGCGTTGAGGTCACTCAACACCTCAGGGCAGAAGTTGCACTGGAGGAGGGCGTCGGGCAAGCTGGCCAACAGGGCGGCGTGGTCCTCTGCATTGTGGACCTGCTTAAGATGTTCATTTAGGTTCAGTAAAGAAGGCAGAACCTCCAGACAGAACTGGCAGGTGTGCGCCTGCTCTGGCTTGTCCAGGTGCATGGTGCGCAGGTGGATTTGAAGCACAGCCAAACTTGAGAACACTTGCTTGTTGCAGTAGATGCAACTGTACGAAACCTTCGGCTGCTTGGAGGAACGTCCTCCCATGTCCGACGTGTTCTGAGCAGCTCTCTTCCTCCTGCCCCGTGTCTTGGGCACAGGCGGCGCCGTCTCCACCATGGTGGAGCTGTCGACGGAGAGGTTCGAGTCAGGAGTGGTGCTGGAGACAGAGGTGTAACCCACTGTCAGCAAGGAGGGGCTGTTACTGTGGTTGCTCGACTCGGGGAGCTGGTGAATGTCCATGTGAGCGTAGAGGTCTTCGACCGACAGAAAGTGCTCGGAGCAGATCGCGCAGGTGTGGCCCTTCCTGTCTCGACTGTGGGCCTGGTCAATGTGGGTCAGCAAGGTGCCCTCATCGCTGAAGGGCTCGTGGCAGTAGATGCACTGCAAGGTGGCGCCCAGGCCCCCGTCCTCCGATGGCGAGCACTCTGGGTGGCACTCAGCGATGTGCCGCTGAAGCTCCTCTGGGACATCGAAGCCCTCCTCGCAACGGCCGCATTTGCGCGTTTCTTTCACCTTCCACTCGTCGGCGCGAGACAGGCTGGAGCTGCTCCCGTCTTTGCCCCGCTCGTGCACTTGCATGTGGCCATGGAGCGAGCTGGAGGAGAGGAAGCCTCGGCGGCACACTGGGCACTTGTGGGGTTTGTTGGAGGCGTGGGTTTTCATGTGGATTTTGAGGTGATCGCTGCGGGAGAAGGCGGAGTCACACTCGCCACAGTGGTACTTCTTGTCCCCGGTGTGGAGCTTCACGTGTCGATCCCGGCTGCGCTTGTGCTTGAACAGTCGGCTGCAGAAGGTGCAGCTGAAGGGGAGTTTGTCGCCGTGACTCTGTTCGTGGCGCTTGAGGAAACTCAGGCGGCTGAAGGACTTGTCGCAGAACTGGCACGGGTAGGGCAGGCCGGGGCCGCCTTCGTCCTCGCCAAAGTCATAGTCCTCGCAGTGTCCGGGAGAAGTCTGGTCCTTACTGGAGGGAGATGAGGCTGGCCAAGAACACGATGGGTCATCCTCCAGATCAGCACCGTCTGGAGAAGGAGAGAGAGAGAGAATAGTAAGGGAGGTGCTTAGTAAGACGGTCTTAGCGACTCATTTGTCTCTTTGGAAAAGAAAAGATGGGCCACCGTGGTGTTATTTGTCAAGGTAATTATAGGGTTGTGGTGTATGAATTTAGAATGCTGCGCCACTTGGTTCATTTCTTACTTCATTGGAAATGATGTGTGTTTCCTTCGGTGTTGTCTGAAAAGTTGCGTTTAAATATGCAATTTTAAGTATAATTAGTGGAGAGACTAAGTGGAAATTCTTTGAGTACAATTAACCTTGTATGTGGCCGTGTAATGGCCTCGCCCACTGTGACTCAAAACACAATCTCTTTGACATTTAAAGGCAACACAAGACAATGGCTGTACTTTAGATTGTGAGCCTGGCGTGTGGTAAATTGCAACATTTCCATTATTCCTGAACAATCAGCGGAATATTTGTGAAAAAAAAAGAATCCTTCAAATTACCTTAAAGGTGCAGTGTGTACGATTTTGGTCATTTTTGTCATTTCTAGTGATATTACAAAACAATTACATACTGATATGTTCATTAATTAATAATGATTTAAGAATGTAAAAATGTTTTCATTACCCTTAAATGAGCCCATGAATGTATATTCACATGAGGAGGGGGGTCCTCTCTATGGGGGCTGCCATGTTTTTACAGTAGAAATAGTGGACATACAAAACATCTATTGAGTTTGAATGACAACGGAGGGCTACCGGAGGTTAAGGGTGATGTGATGGATACAACATACAACTTCACCTCTGGATGTCACCTAATCTTACACACTGCACCTTTAAGATTGTGGGAAAAGAAGATTTACAGCACAATTCAGACCGAATAGCCCGTAGAAATATTCCATGATCAAAATAAATGAGTGTGTGAAACACGAGACTTTCAGATCATCACTCAATAGATATTAGATTACAGATTATTATCATATCAGTCAATGGGCTTTTTGATAAGTTGTGAAAGCCGTGCCATGAGCAGACGTGTGTGTTCCTGTGAGTGTGTGTGTGTCGGTGTATGTGTGCGTGTGTGTGGGGGGGGGGGGGGGGGGGGGGGGTCAATGGATGAGGGAAACGGATAAGGGGAGAAAACTAAGTGGCGAACAGTCTCACTCAAGGACAAGCAGGTGTGGTGAATGACCAGGGAACACAAGTCAACTTACAATACAGTCTCCAGCCATTCTTCACTTTACTTTAATGTGTCCCCTTCTCTAAGAACCCTCTTGCCGACATTCCGTATGCTGCTATGAATGGAAAAGACAAAGCGCCACTTTCCACGAGTTGAAAAGGTTACAGACCACTTCTTCCCGCTGCTGAATCCTAAGTGCCGTGGACTTCCTTACCTAAATAAAACAAACCTAATCCCAACCCCTCAGAAAAAAAAAAAAAAAAAAAAAAAAAAACCGGAATCAAAAAAAAAAAAAAAAACCTGAGTCAAAAGGCCAAAACTTGGAATGGGAAAAACAAGAGGAAACTGCAAAGATTTATGAGTGGGGGGGACGAAGGAAAAGCACACGAGCTCTTTCCAGGATCCCAACCTCGGCGCTCTCCTTCAGCTGACAAATCTGAGCTCTGTTGTTTTTGTTGGGAGATCTGCCCTTTGTCAGGATATCATGCCCTCTCCGAGCACTTACCCCCATCAGGGCCTATCTTCAGGAAACAGATGGGGTCGGAGGCCGTTCCCTTGCCCCCTCCAAACTGCTGAAAGCGGCACATTGAGAGCCCACCTCCACACCGCGGCCCTCCCGGAAACCTCCCACCCCTGGCAAGGCGCCCACTCCGCGCGCACACACACACACACACACACACACACACACACACACACACATCTCACTCAAGGAGCAAACCTTGCCTGATTTACTTGCTTTATCTCTCGCACACTGTCTTAGTGTTTTCTCTCCCTCGTTTCGAGGGAGGATGGGTGACTCAGTGCAGTGCCCTCCTCCACAGATGGGGGCGGATCTGCCCTCTCTCATGCTGCCTCCCAGGGTATAGGAGAAGAACACAGTGCAAGAAGGATGACCCCGGCCGATGCCTTACAGTCATACGTGTTGGCTTTGAGACAATGGTATAAAACAAACAAACAAATGAGCCGGTATACGAGGCTAAATGAAATTCTACTGTCTTAAATGAGGATGTCTTTGCCTTGAGACATGACTAAGCTGTCAGGACAACCTCGTTCCGTGTTGTGTTGTGTTGCTGCTCACTGGCGTTATTTATTTTGTGCCTTCGCTCCACATCGCGTGAAGTTGTGTCTGTGGGGGACATGTGGGAGTTGTGCACGACTGGCAAAATAGATGTTTGGGCCAAACAAACAACTGTGTCAGTATTAGCTCGGTGAAACATTAGAGAGGCATACTGCCTGATGCAATTATGCCATACTATTTATATAACAGCAGAATAATTCCATTTGACGGTCGAGACGTCGTCTTATTGGCCTGACTTCAATGTGTTCTGCGTGTGCTATGAGGCAAAACGTCCACAGTTACGGTTTCTGCCGAACACATTGGACACTGCGATGATGCAATGATCGTGGAAACGTGTGTTTGCAGGCGTCCTCATTCGTTCATTTGTTCTAACGCACGCTCACAGGAGCAGAGCGTACGGCGTCACCTCTATCTGTGGTCAAACAGAATTACCAAACGCTCATGTGTCATCATTACACTTTTCATTTGTGCTTAGAGTCACCTTACGCCACAAGCGGGTCCTCTTTACGAGACCGCTACGTTGTTACAGTAGCCCAGAGTGGACATGCTAATCATCTTTTGAGTCTTAAAGGTGCAGTATGTAGGATTTTGTAGTCATTTTTGTCGCTTATAGAAATATTACAAAAGCAATTACATACAGACACTTTCACCGATTTATAATCAGCTAAATGTTTTCTTTTTTTCCTCCATTGTACATTCATGTATATTTACATTGGGGTGTCCCCGATATGGAGGCTGCCATGTTTTTACAGTAGCCCAGAGTGGACACACTAAACATCTTTTGAGTTTTAACGAATCACTGAAGTCTACCACAGGTTCCCCCGCGTGCTCAGAAGGGTGAGGGCGAGGTGACGGACGCAACACGCGGCTTCACCACTACATGTCACCACATCGTACACACTGCACCTTTAAAACAAAGGGAGACCAAGCTTCTGCCTGGAGGCGTGACGGGTTGATAGCGCGCGTGCGTCACTGTATTTGGTTTCTCGGTGCCACCGTTCGACACATGCGCACTCACACGCAGCGCAGACGAGTACATGTGGACATGTGCACACACGTATGGATTCAAACACAGTGGCCGAAACAAGTGTGTGAATCACCGTACATGAGAGAGCGATCCTCCTCAGGAGACCACAAGAGAAGAGAGAGAGAGAGAGAGAGAGAGAGAGAGAGAGAGAGAGACAGACTCGTTTTTTTTTTTTTCCTTCTCTACCCAGACAAGAAATGCCCAGGCCTCAGCAGCAGCCTGAGTAAATAAAAGAACGGGCCTTACTTCCCTGTCTCTCGGGCCGGGGGCCTGTGCACGCCAGCGCTCTCTGTGCCGCTGCCAAAGGGGATGCTGGGGCCTGAAAAACTACACCCTGCAGCTGAAGGGCTGTCTTTGTTGGTCTGCCAAGGCCTTCCTGAGCATCCTCCAGCCAACAGCCTGTCACGTCCTGGGAGGAAGACCTCCATCTTAAGGCCTGTCCCTCACTGGGAGTTCTGTCGCTATACACGGGGGGGGGGGGGGGTTGGCAGTGGAGCGTGTCATCGCCACATTGACTGGTAAGATACAAGTTCCAACTCTGAGTTGCAGTGCGCGAAAAACTTTTCTAAAAAAGCGCCAACTGTCGAGTTAAGTGAAGGTTAATAAAGAGGTTTCCAACAACTCGGTGTCATTGCAGCTTCGTTTTTCCTGCACTGAAAAAAAGTGACTACATGAAAAAAAAAATAAAAAAATCCCCTTCACACGCAGGTTTCGGTTTCCTCTGCGCCAGTCTGAACTCCTCTTTGTGCACCACTTCCTCTGTGTTCATTTATAGCAGCCTTTCCCAGAGTAAATACTTCTGTTCAAATACCATCTTTAAAGCTGCGAACAGGTTCAGCTCGCCGTCTTCGTGCCCGGCGACAAACAGCTTTTACAATCTCCAAGGAGATTTTGTGTTGTGTTTTTTACATTTATGCAATTAATGAATTTACAAATTAGCAACAAATTAGCAGGGAAAATATTTTAAAGGAGCAAGTCATTAATTCTTCTGATGGCATTGTTTCCCAATGGGCTGTACAACCACATATGGTGCAATCTATTGTCTCTCTGATTTCAAATGAAACAAAGGTTACGTTTGGAACAAAAAGGGATTTCTGGCTGCTTCACATTCACTGATGGGCTCCACAATGTACAACACTGTAAAGGTGCAGAGTGGACGATTCCCGTCACTTTTGTGTGTCTGTCGTTTTCTTGAATTTAGAATCACCTCAATGTTTTTTGGTTTGTTTGCATTATTCTTAAATGCGCCCATGAATGGATATTTACACGAGGAGTGGGCTCTCTGTACGGGGGCCGCCATGTTTTTACAGTAGGTCCGAGGTGGACATTCGAAGAATTGTTTGAGTTGAACTGAAATCTACCATAGGTTCTCCTGCAGGCTCCGAAGGGTGAGGGTGAGGGGATGGATACAACATGCACCCTCACCCCTAGATGTCACCAAATCTTTCACACTGCACCTTTAAGTTTTAATTTACATTTTTGTGGGTTCCAATACATGTTGTATTCTCCAAAACCTCCTGGAAATAAGGAATTGTACCTTTGTCCTTTCCTCAAATTAATTAATTAATAAATCAAGAAAGTCATTGAAAGATAAGCCATTTATCAAAAGGTGTTCGTTGCAGCTCTATTCAAAGTCATGAAAGCGACTAATCACTCATAAATAAAGTAAGGGTTTTATTTCCATAGTTACCAAACTACTTACTTATTTATCATAGAATTTGACATTGGATTGCTTTGCCCAGAGCTCTCATTTAAATAAAGCTTGGCCAACAGGCATTTGCGATTCTATTGTTTTATTTTTTTTTTGTTTCAACCTCCACCGAAACCTTTCAGGAGCCGAGGTTTGGGAATAGCGCGCCGCTTCCTGTCTGGGGTCCTGGAAGCGCTTCAACGTGGCTTATCGGAGCCTGACAGCATCGTGCATCTCTTCTATTGAGGAAGCCAAACTCTTATCCATGTCCAGGACCTTATCTTATCTGTGTTGTGTTTTTTTTTTATTTGTAAATTTTTTTTTTTTACTATCACTCATCTGCCACTTCTATAGTGACGCTCCACTTTGTTCAAACGCCATCCTAGTGAAGCAAAGCGTGGCCGCGCTCTCCGCCGCCAAACCTCGTCTTCCCAGATCTGCGCATGGTGGTTGTCATGAGAGATGTGTTTGTGCGAGTGTGTTTGTGGCACATTGGGGATTAGGGATTCATTGAATAAACAAAAAGCTGACAACGTGTCTGATGTAACACCGTGACCCCACTTCATATTCAGAGAGGGGGGATCTTTTTACAGTTACTAGGAAAAGTAGTGAGTCCTTCCCGCGAGACCACGCATGTGTCATCTCGCCGCCGTTTCCCGTTCTGATGCCCAAATAGCGATGTGTGTCTGAACAACACGCGATCATGTACGGCCCTGTCTGTGACACAACCACTTAGGATCTAATGGAGGAGGTGGTGGGAGAGATTTTTTACATTATCGAAGGCGCCGATCTCCCCGCGACTGAGAGAGAGAGAGAGAGGGGTGGGGAGCGAGAGAAAGTGAAAAGGGGGGTTGATGTTGCATTTTGGGGACTAATTCCCGTCAGATGAGCGGATCACACACTCGGATGAGGCCCACAGCACCGAACTGAACGGGCGTTGTCCCTCTATA
>JAFBJT010115349.1:0-45101 GCA_016785325.1 Chascanopsetta lugubris
CGATTTTAAAATCATAATTCTTACCTACAAGGCCCTAAATAATCAAGCCCTGTCCTACATTAGAGAACTTATCACTCCCTACAAACTAAATAGATCACTCTGCTCTCTAAATTCAGGTCTACTGGTTGTCCCCAGAATCAATAAAAGTAAAACAGTTGGTAGAACCTTTAGCTCCCAAGCTCCTCTCATGTGGAACCAGCTCCCACTCTCAGTTCAGGAGTTTGATTCTGTCTCTACCTTTAAGGTGAGACTCAAACCTTTTTGACATAACTTATCGTCAAAACTAGATCAGGCGAGACCTGAGTTGAATAGTCCACACTAAGCTGCTATTGGCTCAGACTGCTGGGGGGAATTTCCCATCATGCACTTAGAATGAGAACATTGACTGACCACTCTTGCCCTCAAATTCTCACCCCTGCCACACACCCAATGCGCCCCCCCACTACATTTAACCCATAAAACCACATGCACTGTCTTAAACAATTTTCAATTGTTTTTCCAGCTTTGCTGTCGTTGGTGAACGAGACGAAGCCAAGACGGTGACGAGGACACCGGCATCCCGAGTCTCAAGCCACGACTGATCTGGCAGTGGGTCCTGGACATGGGAGCGAGCTGTGATGAACTCGGAGGTCGGAAAAGACCACATCAAAGATGGATATAAACATTTAATCCTTCACATAATGTTTGTATCGCTATTTTCATTGAACATTCTATGTAACATCTATTGCACGTCTGTCCATCCTGAGAGTGGATCCCTCACTTGTGACTCTCCCTAAGGTTTCTACCATTTCTTTTTTTACTTTTTAAAACGGTTTTCCCCCGGTATTTTTTCTTTACCCTTGCTGAGGGTCCAAGGACAGAGCATGGTCCCCATCCTGTAAAACCCTATGAGATAAACTCTGATTTGTAAATGCGGGCTATATAAATAAAATTTGATTTGATCCGAGTTGATGTATTTTTTGGTAATAGTGATTGCACTTTCAGAGTTTCCACTCTCGTTTTACTTTAAATTCTCTTTATTCGAAAACAGTTGGACAAAAACATACTTATTTCCACATCTAAAAGTTGTGGGTATCAGAGCTAGATTAATGAGGCAAAGAAAAGTGAGGAATGGGCCCAGTGGATTGTAAACCAGGAAACATTGGCATACGAGCAATGCCACACACCTGTGCTGCTGTCAGGCATGAATGTAATTACTACCTTGATTTGAGGGAAGTCAGCTACATGACAGCGTGGTGGCACATGTCACAGCACCACTTGTGAGGGCGAGTGATAGAACCAAAGATAAAATACAGACTGTGAGGGAAGAGGGTGCTATCACAGTGTAATCTCACATCTGCACTGCGCTGCAAACCATTGGCCACTCATTAGGATTATTCTTTATTGGTAATGAGCTATCGCTTCCTTTTGGACAGCTTCAATATAATAATGAATACTTTGGAGTTAAATGTATGTTAACACCATTGACCTAAGTGAATGAACTATTATAGATTCTGGGCCCATAGGGACAACTTCTGTATTTGTAAGTCATTTTAAAAGTGATCGATAAGAGGAAAGTCGCCACGTTGCTAAATATTGGACAGCACCCAGCAGCAGGACTGACACAAGCTCCCTTATGTCTCTGTGCCAGAAGCAGAGTCTGTTGTCCTTGGTCGACAAGTTAAAGCTGTCACCAAAGCATCATGGTTAATGCCTTCCTGTTCGTGCTGCACTGTTAAGAATGATACAACGCTAATAAATTATAGTGCTGCTGCTTAACAGGACGGGGAAGTGAGACTGCCCACAGTTCATGTGTGGAAAAATGAAACATATATTTGAATGTCCCTGTAAGAAACAGTGGCTGGATAAAGATATAAGACATAACATAATCAATTAGAGGTCATTATGTGTTTTATTTTGTGGAAAATTGTGCAGTTGTTTATCATGTTGACAGGGGAACAAATAAATGCCTTGAGGGTTTGGAGCTCCCCCTGCAGGATGTATCTGTTTTTTTACAGGCACAATAATTAGATTTCAAACATGCACCACTGAATGTTTCAGTTGATACATGAATTCACCTACAGTGTGTAGGGTTTAGTGACATCTGTTGGTGATGTTACATGTAGCTGAATATGCCTCACCTCATCCTTTGAGTCCACACTTTGAACCATGACCCACATTTCCATTCTTCTCAATAGAGATTGCAATGACTTCACCTAAATGTTGAACACTGGCCCTTTAAACAGTTGGCCAATAATATTCAGTGTTCTACAAACCAAAGGACCTAGCAAATTAATTTTGAAAATCAAGTTAAATAACTATACATACCATGTATGAACTGACCATACACGTTCAGTTCAACTACACCACATGTGTTAAACTTGTTGCCCGTGAGACAAATCTGGCCCGCAAGAAAATTCTATTTGGTAAAGGCATATGATCGTCTAAAAATAAAAGTTTAAAGCATACTTTGCCCATGTACTCTAGTTTATTACACATGACGCTTTTTATGTGTAGCAATTCATTCAGTGTATTTACAGGTGTAACATGTATGGGAGTGCATATACAATATTTGTAACTTGAATAGATTAGAGATTAATAAATAATAATACAAAATTAGGACAGTTATTTTGCATCACATTAGATAGTAATCACATTTTGTTCCACAATTAAAACTGTCTGATTTGGCCCACGGTCAAATGACTTTGACACCAATGATCAATACAAAGGTGTTGGTGTTTTTACCTTTATTTCTTGGTTTGTGTTTTTGTTTCTATATGTTACACATGCATAAATAAAATAACCATCCAGATATGCACTGTCCAGTACTTTCAGAAATTCCTCTGAGATTATGGATCTTAGTTTAATAAAACAAGATTCATGAGCATGTGAATGGAGGTGAAGCTTGAAAGGTGTCAGCAGAGATAATATGCTCTAGATAGTGCAGTTCTAGTCTTAGTGTTTTAGCATTTGTAGTAAAATGTATAAATGTGTTTTTTGCAGATGGTCGGACTTTCTGTTTGAATCCAACCATCTGCCATAAACACATTTGTTGAAACCAAAGACAGAATGCTTAGTGATATTTCACTCTAAGGAGCCATCTGACTGTTTGGACACGTCTGGTTTGTTCCAGACTAAAGTCTGGACATGGATGTTTGCCAGGGGCACGGAACTCGAAACAAAGCCTGACTTGAAGCTTTGGACTTGTGTTAACTCGTGCATCAAGTAAACAAATTAAACCAGGCTGATTCTCTATGCTACTTCATCAGGTTGACTTTCACTCAGTTTGCATCGTCAGTGTTGCTCGTCAGTGACCGTCTCCCTCGTGAGCTGCTGTTAGCACAGGCTACATTAACACTGAATTGAGCCCCAAACCATACATTGGCGAGTTGTAATTGGGGAGGACGCACCCCACAACAAGAAGAATTAATGGAGCTGTCAAAGGGCAATTACTCATCACTTACCATCATTACCATTCTAGCAGCAGATCAAAAGTTGCTGAGCTCCAGTTTCTCAGAGAGGCCCGACCACTCCACTCTGCCAAATATTTTATTCCTGAAAGCACAGGCTGAAGAATTGTAGGAATAATTTAATTCTATTTTATCCCAACAAACTTTTTTGAAGAATGCCAGTGAAGTCTAACATATTTTGGAGGGGTTGTTAAAATATGAAATACAGCTGACTTGTGTGTTACTGTCCACTTTATTGCATCACATGCGACTTGTTTATTTCTTTTCGTGACAGTTTTATATACGTGCAATTCCAGGGCCAAATGTGGCTTTAAATCAGTGAGATAGATAGACTTGTTTCTGTTGTGTCATTGGGCTGCTACACTTTCTGTGGAAACACCCTGTTTACAAGACTGTGAGTCAGTCAGTGTAGCTGGAGGTTTAGAGATTTTAATCTGTATTGAGCAGCATGTTTATCCACAGCTTTGCTTCAGACTCGGATTCATCTTCAGAGAAGGAGTCGGGGGTGGATGATGCTGATCGTAGAGAATATGGGATGCACTGAAACGATTGTGTTCGAATCAGAGCTGTTTCCTTTGGGGGAATGAAATAAAAAAAAAAAAAAAAACGCCATAAAAACATGGGAATACCACTCAAGATATCTTAAAACAACACAAACACTCTGATTCAATAATTTCATGGAGCGAGGGTTCAATATTGCGAGACGTCAGCTTAGCATTGGAGCATTTCCAGCGCTGGGTGGTCTGCGTTGAGTTTACAGCTGCACGGACACCTCCTGGGAAATCCTATGTTTGATTCATGCCTGCTGGGGATGTCAACTAATGGGTACTTTGAAGATCATTGACCACAGACTCGCTACATCAATAGGAAATTGACTGAAACTCAAAAGTAATTAGAGCACAGATCAATTAAATTTATAGAGAAGTTGGGTTGGTGGAAGAATGCAGGATTCACATTACATTGCTGTTACCGGGTCGAAACACTTCTCCAGTTGTTTACAATCAGTCTGCACTTTCAGTCCAGTCGTGGGCAACTCAACAGTATATATATATTTATAGAGAGTATTGACATAAAGACTTGCTCATTAGGAGACACATCAATGAAACTTAAAAACATTGACGCGTTCTGCTGTGATGTTCAGCCTTACTTAATGCCTAAAAGGCAGCAATTTTTTTCTTTTTCTTTTACAAATGTCCATATATGGTATTTGGTTCTATGGGCTTTCTATCTATGTAGGAGGTGTTTCAGCTAAACATCCCAATGTGACTTCTGTAACACATAAAATACCGACTCAAAGGCTGGTTGTCCATTTCCTGATCAAGGCGACCACTCAGTTGCTGCGTCCCAATTCAGGGACAGCAAACTTAAGGAGATCCTTATTCACAAGGCCAACACAGTGTGTGCACGTCAACTGATACCATTACAATTATCCAGAGAAAGATAATGTAAATATTAATTGCAGTAATATTATTACAGACTACATAATAGTATTATTATTTCATGGTCTCTACTTAAGAATCCAGGACCACACCTCAGCAATGCAGCACCAAGCTCTAGCTGTTAATATTTAGCTAAGAAGGCTACGACGACTCAAATCACTTAACCACAAACATGTCTGCAGCAAAAAATGAACCGATACAGCTCCATGATAATTAACATGAATTAATTATGATACAATTACTTCTCTTAAAAAGGGTTGATTAGTAAAGTTGAATGAATCCTGGGTAATGCTGGGGTGGGAAGCTGAAGTGGCTCATTTCTCAGCCACACTTGGAAGGGACATGAAACGGTCTAGTCCAGTGTTTTTGAGTCATGGCATATTTTTCACACTGAAACATTTTTGCAGCACACCACCAACCCAAAACTGTTGATAGGGGAGGAGTACAAGTGATGTATTACTTTCTGACGAACGCTCTCTCTCGCTCTGTGTGTGTGTGTGCATGTGTGTGTGTGTGTGTGTGTGTGTGTGTGTGTGTGTCAGTACGCGCTTTGGATAGCCGCGCTGTCAGCGAGTTCTGACGCGTGCTCTCTCTCGCTCTGTGTGTGTGTGTGTGCACGTCGGGTCGCTCAGAGACAGGGAGCGCAGGAGAGAAGACAGAAATTGGATCATTTCCTACGGCACACCTGACGATCTTTCACGGCACACTCGTGTGCAGCGGCACAATGGTTGAAAATCACTGATCTAGTCTATGATGTCTTCTACAAACACTCCTTGACAAAGTGAACGCCCCCTGAATTGGGACACAGGTAGAGTCTGTTGTGCTAATAACGGATACATTCAACATCATGGGAACAGTTGATCAGAATTGCTCTGTGTTGGTCTGTGGTGATGTTGTGGGGCTTTTTTCAGACAGTAAAAATGGGATGGGATTTGATCTATGGCAAAACCCAACAATCTGGAGCATTTCCTTTGTTTAGTTAATGTTCTGTGAAGCTCAACTAATACTACATTAATCATAAAACTGAATAATGTATTGTCATAGCTGTACGTATACTTTTGTATACATCAACAGTGTCATTAGTATTACTGATTCCCGGCTTCTTCCACTTTAAAGCCCCGGTTTCCTGTTTATTTGAAAACAACTGCTATCATGTTTGACAATAATACTTCTAAGGGCCTTATCAGCACACAGGCACAGAGTGAAGTAGAAACCAGGAGTGGATTTTAAGTTAAAGGTTCCCCATAGTCATTTATGGAATTTTGTGGAATTAGTGGATGGATGGAAAACACAAATGGTCTCATGAGTAATATATAACTGACCTCTTAATTTCAAATATTTTCATAAAAAGCACACATGCTTCTATGTGGTCAGTGGCAGACGACATGCATTGAATCCTGATCATTCCTGATCCTATGTTGGTGCCTCTCGTTCCTCCTCAGTAAACCTTTGGCTCCCTTTTCTTCCTGCTCCGAGAAGCAACTACTCACTGGCTCATTCAATCAGCAAAGTGGCTCCACCGCCATGAATACATTACCCTTGTCCGGACCTGTGACACATTAACCTTGACAATGCCACAGAAACAGAATGTTATCTGTTGACCGGGTCACATCTCAAAGTGATGCCCCCCTCTGCCACGCTGTGAATAATTCATGTGAGACAGGGTGAGGAAGCAAGTAAAGGCCACGCAACTTAAGAGCCAATCCATTGGCAAAATGTACACGGAGCTCCCTCATGCTTATAGCTATTGATTATGTGTCATGTCAGCCAGCAGCCTGGCGCAGGATTACAAACACAATAGACAACAAGATGGCCCGGCTGTGTCTGCTTGTTAAGTGTAGCGTGGGGGAGTGGGGCCGGGAGGAAGGCAACTGATGGAATAGACAACATCCACAGTGTGACAATAAACACTTCCTCCTCATTTACATTATGGAACAATAACTTAATCATGCTTCGCCTCTTCATGTGATGAGGATATCTGGTGATGTAGAGAATGATGGACCCTGACAGCAAGGATTTGTCGGTTATTCCGTAACATTAGGGAAAGTCTGCTGCCTCAACTGTAGTAAAGCCGATTTGGAGGCAGCATCGGCGCGAATCGGTGAGGAGGCGGCAGATATTCAAATGTTTTGGGTAACTTGAATTTTTGATGGACAGACTTGTTAAGATGCAGATTTCGACTATCAAACACAAATGTCTTGCGCAAAACATTGACTCTGATCTACAGCAGAGCAAGTTCAACTCAGACAAATGGACCAAGTGAACACTGCTGTGCAGGGACTTTGTGCATGTGCATAGAAATGTGTTTCCAGCAGAAAGATTAACATTTGTGAAAATCCTTGTGGCTGACTGTGTTGGTCCATGCATAATGAATGGAGCCGCACTGGAAAGACCACGGTGACAGTTTCCTATTCCTAAATGCGTCAGAAAGACGTGTCTCCATTATTAACTGCTGCTCCCTCACACCACACATTTCTCCATATTTGTATTCACTGACATCCTGAATACTGACGTCAATAATTCGAGCTCCGATCTTTTTCGCGGCCTAGTGATGAATTATCAAACCATGGTCAGGTTTTAACATCAAAAAAACATTAAATTAGTGTGTTTTATTTGACAAGGTGAACATGAGAGCTGGGTCAGGGCTTTTCCACTCTGATGAATGATGTAATCAATCCTGAATGAGCATGTGCTCTGGTGATTGACTGTTTTGTGTTAACATTACAATAACGAGGGTCTACACGCAGAGTTCATCTATATCAAATGCTTTTCAGACTTTACAGTGTCAGCTTTGCTATATTTTTTCTAAGGTGGCAAACTGACACATTACAACTGTGCAGAGTAAGAACTGAGAGTAAGAATGTTTTATATTTGCACTTTGAATGAACTCATTAGAATTTGTTGATCAATGGTTAAGGTCACATATGAAATATTTACTTCGGATGTCATGGGGAGGCTTAGGGGAATTTCTTTAATGTAGACACAAATGTCCATCTATCAGTTATCAATAAACCTAAACAGTGTTTAGTTTGTCCATTCTAGGCTTCTGTAAAAACATGGTGCTTAAACATGGCAGCCTCCGAATATAGGATCCACTCCACTGAATTATATAAAAACAACAGTTCATATGCTCAGTGATTATTCACTTCTGAAAACACAAGTAGCACTATTTCATTCCTGCTAAAGTTGTCTGAGCTCAATTGTAAACAGTGGAGCTTGGATCTTAAATGTACTGTGATGAGCAGATTTGTGGTCGAAACCATATACATTTCCAAAGCCCAGTTGCCAGGTTTGGCCTGCACCTTCCCCTGGCTCCACATTTCTATGTAACATAGGTAATTAAATGCACTGTGTGCTCCTTATAAGCACAGAGGGCCAAGTGGAACCATGACAAAACAAACTAGGCTAATCCCTGTCATACTGTTCTGAATTATGTCCCTGCTCTGCTTTCTACCAGGTTTGCGGAGCCTTTCCACCGTGAGCAAAATCTTAAAAGTGATTTGCACACTGCCATGGCAGCCCACCTTCTCAACACCGCTAACATGGCAACCTGCACAGTCTCTCCATTTGAACTTGGGAGCAGTGTGATTAGTGCGAGTCATTGACATGACACAGCTTAATTTTGATTCTTAATTCGTTGACATCGACTCGCTGACTTAATAAAGAAGGTGCACAGGATGCAGGAGTAAGAATGCTGTTCATGGAGAATCGTGGCGGTGGTGTGCTGCACAATGCAAATTCATTCACCAGTCAGTGGAATTCAGAATGGTGCAGAGGAGCTGGGAGGACATGCTCACTGAATTTGCTCATCTTTTTCCTTTCCTGGTCTTATGTAGGACAAGGTGGTGCGCCTCTATTTTGATCACAGACCAAAAACAGTGAGAATGTGCAAGTCACAGCACTGTCCAGGAAGAGAGTAAACAATCTTTCGCTGGTGCACGAGAAAACTCAGAGAATGTTGTTGACTTGCTCGCTTGTGATAAAGATTTTTCTTATAATCCTGCCGTTGATTGTATTTCATTTTCCTTGACAGGAGGATTTTTTTTATTGTAGTTATTTCTTTCGACAGACTGACAGTCGCAGACAGGACATTCTCTTGGGATGCTAACAAAAAACAAGCCTGGCTTTTTCCTCCTGCAATATGGATGAACTTTTGCTTCTGATAGTTAGATCATGATGTCTGCCACAGCGGTAAGCCTGATTAATGCAGGTGCGATACAAAACACATCACAGGAACATCAACAGCAGAGGCGGGGATGGGGGAATGGAGTGGGTCGAGGGAGAGGGATGACGGTAAACATGCAGCAGAGATGGAGAGATGTGGGGAGGAGGGGGAGGCGCAGTGTGTTGTTGCTACCTGGCGCGAGGAAGGAGGTTGAGGAGCAGGAGAAGGATCCACAAGCCTGTGTCCAGAGATCTGGGTTTCCAAAGTGCAGCAGCCATATTGGTATAAGCAGAAGATTCCTGTAGAAATGGAAACAAAAAAACAGTGATTAGAACAAAGTCAGGTCAAACAACAATGATTTCTTTTAAAGCCAAACTAGAACAATGATGTGTTTAACAGTGTAATTAAGGTATAAAGCAGTGCAACAGTGACTTAAAGCTGCAGTGTATACGATTTGGGGACGAAGTGGTGAAGTTGCGTGTTGTATCCATCACCTCACCCTCACCCCTCTGCAAAGTAAATGTTGTCCGCTAAAGGTGCAGTGTGTAAGACTTGGTGACATCTAGAGGTGAAGTCATGAAGCCCAATGCAGGAGAACCTGTGGTATACTTCAGTTGTCATTAGAACTCAAAAGATGTTAAGCACTTCCACTATGGGCTACTGTAAAAACATGGAGCGGACCTGCTCCTCACATGAATACACATTAATGGGTGGGGAGGGGGGGGTACATTTAGGTGAATATAAACTCCTGAACATGGCATTATGTAATATGTACATATGTATTTGTAATATTTTTAGAAGTGACAAAAATGACCGACATCTTACACGCGACACCTAAACGAAATAAAGGAGTATTCATGTGACTGTGACTGTACCACTACTCGGAACTAAAAAACAAAATATTTTTATTGTTGACATTTGAGCTGACTCTAACGCTTATCGCACCTCTTAAGTCTTAAAAAGCAGCACTTGCCAATGCTGGAGTTTTGAAGTCGAGGTGATTTGAGGAAAAAGAGAATTGCATTTTTCTTTAAAGACTTGGATAGCATATTAATTTGCATAATCACAATGAATGCCCAACCTGCTATTTTAAGCTGTATTGAAGAAACATCTAATGCTGATATCAGTACTGGTACATCTACAAATAATAAGATCTGCAAATAAACTTTATCTACTGAGGATGCTGGTATACACAAACTGCACCATCAACACTTTCACAGCTAAGCACAGGCACCCGAAGATTCATTCGTATGTATCACTTTGTGCACAATGCCGTTTCACCTCACACAGAAAACTGGAGCTATTGGATTGTGCAGCCTCAAACACAGCTGTTCTCCCCTGCGCCACGGAGCGGCAAAACTGCATCTTTCTTCCCCTGTAATTAGCTTTGCTTCTAATATTTCCTGCTGCTCGGTTTGGAAAACAGTCTCCTCCAAGTGTCCTGGTTAACAAGTGTGGTAACAGTACTCATACGAATAGTTTAATTTATAACTCAGTCAAACAACTAATCCCTCATTCAACAAGACGTAATGGCAGAGATATTCAGTGTCATAATGTTGACAATGTTTCAGTCAATACTGTGGAGTGGCAATAGCACAGTAAAACCTGATGTGACTGTCGCTATCATGGCAAGTAATAACGAGTATATTTTGATACAGGCATTTTACAATCGTCAATATGAGGTTCAGGATATCGCACAATTCCAATTGTTGGGAGTGATGATTTGATTTATTATTCAAAATCAATACAAACACGCGGGTTCCTCTCAATACTCGGTGTTAACCCAGTGGGATGGGTTGGGATTTAGTTGCACTCAGCGAGACAACAAGGCAGCTGGGGGATGAATTGATATTCAATATGAAAATAAAAACAAATAATCAAAGATGAGAAAAAAAAAGTACACACATATCCAGTCAGGTCATATAATAAAGTGCAATAACTATTGGTCATCTTAACCTCTTAGGAGCCTCTGCTACACTGCAGATATGCCTGTAGCCAAAGATCATTTACAGTCGTGTGTGTGTGTGTGGGTGTGTGTGTGTGTGTGTGTGGGTGTGTGTGTGTGTGTGTATCTCTGAACCACAAGTATGTGAAAGGCAGAAATGTTGGTCATTCTCCTGGTAGAGCCTAACCCAAATCAATTCACAATGAAAGCTGAATTTACTTTAATGGAAGAAACTGATTCAGTTGGGTAATGTCTCAGTGTGATTTTGGAGCTTTTGTAGTGAGTAAACAAAAAAGTTGCCTTCTTAATTATATGGAATTATAAGGGGTAGATGTTGTATTCCTCTCTCAGGCACAGAGGAAAAACATTTTTTTCTTAAAAAATAAAAAAAATAAAAAAACATGCGATGGCTGCCAGGCCCATTATCATGTTTTTTTCTTCTGGGAGCTGCAGCTTATCGACAACACTTCTTATTACCAAAACAGACATGAGAATAAGTGAAGCCTATGGTGCTCCGAAAACTGAATACATTAAATATTGAACAGTCCATTGAACGATCCCCGAACCAAACCGAAAGAATATATGTCGGAGCTTTGAAACAAACATTATACAAATTTAAACATGAAGTATCCTTCTTATTTACGTCTCCACTATTCAAATCTTTGTATATTTTGGACATAGTGGGTAATTAACATATTGAGGATGCCATACACCAAAAGATTAAATGACCCCTCTTTAATAATACATGCACCTAGAAATTGGCACATCTGCTATTGAGAACAGTCTGGTATAAAAATAAAAGGAATCCGAACAAGATGACGGAGAGGAAGCCAAATATCTGCAAATGATGAAGGGACAGCACTAATGTGGCCACTTGAGCGTGCACACGTGTAGCAGCTGTGTTGCACTTGAAAGGCTCTCATTGTGCTTTTGTAAACCTCGTCCCTGCTTTATTGCACCACACAGAGATCAAACACTCTCCTTGGGGGAAACAGCTCACACTCACCATGTCGCTGCAGAGCACAGAGCATGTGCACGCATAAGGAGTAAACAAATTAATAAATGTAAAGATACACTTCAGCCTGTTGTTCACAATAGGGATCTTCACTCACACAGACCCTGCCTGTGACCACTCATGTTCCACCGAGATGAAAACATCGTGAGGAAGCCATCTTAACATCGATCACAGCCCAGCACCGAGTTAATGAAGAACATAAGTATTGGTTTAGAGGCAGATGTGCCAAAGACTTCTGAATTACCAGAAGAATATCAGAAAAATAGGACCCATTCACACCTCATTTGTTGTGAGTGTGATGGCATTGTAATCAGGCAGTGCTTGATCACATAATAGTGAAGGTGTATTTACACTTTAAAGGTGCAGTGTGTAAGAGTTTGGTCATCTTTGTCACTTCTAAAAATATTACAAAACAATGGTATACTGACATTTTCAGGAATTTATAAACACATAAAACACAGTTTTCCCCATTTTCCCAAAATGAGCCCATTAATGTACATTTACATGAGGAGGGGGCTCCTCTCTATGGAGGCCACCATGTTTTTAAAGTTGTAAAGGTGAACGTACTCATAAGGGTGAGTGAGGTGATGGATACGACATACAACTTCACCAAATCTTACACACTGCACCTTTAAAGGTGCTGAGGATGATTTGTAATCTGATCTGCCAAACCACTGACAAAGGTGGTTGAGGACACAGTGTGACCACACTGAACACAAACGATGTCTGATTTTTAAGATTCACTTCCACCCCTGACATGGCAACATAAAACCTGCAGTGTACGATTGTACTGCAAGGGGCCAGCTGCATCTACCATGAGCCTTTACCTGTTCTAACAACATAGCCACAGCAAACTCGGGGAATGCCTACATGATTACTCCATGAGTCCTTGCATATCTCTGACCTCTGCCTACACTTGTAAAAAACCTGCCAACCCCCGTTTGAAAGGCCAACAGTAATCAATACAAGTACAATATAACCGGTTAGGCATCTTTTTCTTTAACCTGTTGTTTTTTAAAGCATCACAATGATGAGAAGAGGATATGATGGTATAACCTGCTTCTGGAGCCGAAGGGAAGGGGCGTGGTCTCGGACCTTAATGTAGACTACCGAGACACGTTCAAACCAGGTGTAAATCTATATGGTCAAGCTCTATCAAACCCTAATCCAATCACAAAAAAATGGATTTCATGTCAAAAGTGGATGGATTGTTATGGGTGTAGGAAAGACCCCAACGCAGTACAAACGGACAGGAAGCAGACAGAGAGTTCGCAAGCTTTTACTAATGATGGATGGCAGTGGAAAGCAGGCAAACAGGCACAGGCAAGAATCAGCTTCGAGGTACACGAGCACAGTCAGGTTACCAGAGGCAGGAGACACGGACAGGTCAGGGACGAACCGGGAGATCAAACCGAGAAGTGCTGGTAGGTATGTACTGAGACATGACAAACTGGCAATGAGTAGTGGAGAGACTGGGGCTTAAGGCTGGTGATTGCAGTCAATGAGCTGCAGCCGTGTGGTGTGGGCGTGGCTGCAGATTGGTGTGGAGCAGAGGCAGGAGGGGAGGGGGTGAGGAGAGAGCAGGGGTGTGACAGTTATGTATGTGTGTCATAAGAGCTGCAGAGTTTCTGTCAGTGTGTAAATGTTGTGTATCGACAAACAACGTGATCATTACAAATTTTGGCATTTAGTAGCAGTGCCGGCTGTGCCTTCTGCTTGCGTAACAGCTGTTCACCTCTGATGCAATGAGCAGAGGTTTAGTATGGATGAAAAAAAAATCAAGTGCAGAAAACCTCCTGGCCAATTTTTTAAAAGCTGTTTTGACCATAGACAATATATAAATATGGATGGCACATCTCCCCTTCCTGCAGAAATGAAGCCATAATATCCAGAGTAGGAAAGCTGCCATCTCTCACCTCGCATCGTAGAGCTAAACTCTGAGCTGCAGCTTTCGGGGACTGAACTCTCATATCAAGGTCCAACAGTTACAAAGCTCAACCAATCATTGGTTGGTTTTACCTGTAACCACATCATCATATTTCTCACCATATAGCATCAAATAACTTCTTTAAACCACTAATATCTACTGTGAATGAAATAATCCATCTTTGAGAAAATGTATTTGATGTTAACTTCACCTTTCTTGGCTGATTGATGTTCCAGCCGGGAGGTAGGGTTTATATCTTGTACTGCAGTCAGCCATTATCAAAATGCAAATGCAAATGATTCCTCATTAACTATGTGTCACTTTCCATGCATGTTTTATCATTATTTACATAAAGAGAGTATCACTGACAATATCTAATAAAGAAAATGTAATTTGGCACTCATTCATTCTGTTAACTACTTACAGTATTGTTCGATGTACAATATTGCTATAACGCGTTCCCAATTTCCATCATTTTTTAGAGGGGCAGTGGCTGAGTCAATGTTGCTATATTTAGCATCTTAAATCCAAGAGACATAAGGTGCTATTGGTCTGACCCGGGTTTCAACCAGAGTTGGAGAATATACCCAGAATGTCTGGCACTCATTCATTAAGCAATCCAAAAATAAACAATTTGAGTGGAGTGGCCACATTTGGAGCAAATATTCCCTTTGAAAAGATGTCTCATGCTCAAGGGCAAACACAGTTCCAGACTGTGTTAAATTAAACCAGTCTTCCCAAGCTCTATACAAGTTGGGAAACAGGAATCTGCAGTTTGCACTTCCTGTCACAATCCATTCCTGCCACTCTTTTCCCCCTCCCATCCTATTCCGGTCTCACGCCACCTGTCAGCCACACCCATCTCATCAGCTCCCACAGCTGCATGTCATTCCACCTAATCTGCCCCGCACTACTGAAACTCCTGTCACACACTCAACCACTGCCAGATTGTAATGTTGTCCCTGCTCGCCTGATCCCGATTGCGTGACCTGCCCTCTGATATTTGACCTCGATTCCAGCCTGTACCTGCCTACTTTTTTTGTCGCTACATCTAAAGTAAAGCTTTTGAACTATCCTTTGTGGTCCTGTCTATTTGTGCTGCTATTGGGTCCTCACACACCCATTACACTTTCAACAATTTAATTCTCTATTTTCTTATTCAGTGTTCTTCATGGTTCCCATTTAAAACTGCCGGACTCCCTCTAGAGAAGGAGGTATCGTTTCCTCGCCTTGCGGTGTATGTTGTATCTGCAAACTGCATCAGTAATTTCCAGATGTATAGCCACCTACTTAAGTAATTTCCACTTAGATAGGGAATCGTCATTGTGTCTGTTTCAAAAGAAATGCTTGCTTGCTTTCAGGTTAAAGCAGTGGCTTCACTACTGCTATTTGGTTGTTGTTAAAAGGGAGGAGAGGTTCTTATTAAAGCGACACATCACAGACTGGCAGCCTCTTATAATGAGCTCAGTAAACAATAAACTTTCAAGTTTCAAAGGGCTAAAGAAAAAAGTGGAGATCTCATCATTCTCATTATAAACTCCTGCTATATCATCTCCATTGTGTTCATGTTTCGTCAACACAAGCACCAATTAGGGCGATGCAGAGGCATCATGGCTGTCTTACAAGTGCTGACAAATCCAACAAATCTATCCGATTAAAATAAAACAAACTTGCATTAAACAACTGGCTGCTAGACTCTGTCTGCAGCTCTGCACCCGACTCACCAGTACCTGTCAAACAAACCAGGAGGCTCAGCGCTCCCTGGGGCTCTAACTGTGCTTCAAACAAACACGGACGAAGGGAAAATAAAAAAAGACATGGTTCCTTTGTTGGCAAATTAAAAATAGCTCGCCTAAGGTGACAGACCAACAGCGCTCTTCTTTTTCAACATTCGTTTTCAGTCCAACTGTCTGTTAATCTGCAGAAGACAATCAGATACGTTGAGGATTGCAATCACTTAACAGAATTACAAGGCTGAAAACGCCTTTCATTCTAGCAGCTGAGTCGTCTCGGACAACAGAACACAGAAGTATTTATATCAGATGTCAAACAAGGTGTATATGTCGGATAAAGTTTTGAATCCTGTAATCTTCACTGTAAATAAATAGTCTCACCTCTGCCTTTAATGTGCACCCAATAAACACTGTCAACTAGGGTAATTGTTGAATTCGGGACACAGCTCTATTGCCATGTAATCCAAGTGGCTGTTAACTAAAAATAACCCATAATCCTGTCACTATAGGTTTGTAGTGACAGTCATGCTGTGCACATCAGTGATCTCTGCAGTTGTGCATAAAGAGGTTTTACGGAGATAATACGCTTTATTTAGAAAAAAAAACAATGTAAAAAGCAATTTTGGTATCGTGTATAATTGTGTCTAATTGTGTGTCATTTCTGTCACTTCACTAATTGCGAAAGTTGTTATGTTCTCATTTCGACACTGGAGCCTAATTGTTTATCATAAACAGACTTGAGCCTTTTAATTGGGTCAAATGCATAATGGAGGCACAGTGTGTATATATAGTGGCGTATAAGTACATCAACTAACAGAGAAAAAATGAGGACACACCCTATGGGCTCTATGTTACTAAGGGTGGATCATTGTGGATCACCTTTACTGCAACAAAGCATCAATGCATTCATTCATTAAATAAATACAAAAAGGAATTTCTGGATCCACCACCTGATCCAAATCCAAAAGATGATCATCTATCAGGTAGTTTTGACAATTCTCAATAAATAATACAATATAGAGGGAAGTGTCCCCTCCTTGTTATTATAATTAGTGTGATTGGTGTTGGAGGTCTATTTGGACAATCAGTTCGGGGAGTCACAGTTGTCGATGATGCTGTGCACAGGGACCCCAGGTAGACCTCTAAGGAAAAGAACTCTGTTTTCAGACTATGGGCATTTGGGCCATTGTGATCATTATACGCTGCATTACGAGCAATAATAAATCCACGAATGCAGTACTAATTTGTTAGGATTTTCCTTCGTTCCTCTCGGACACGTAATGAGAGAGCCACAGATCCCTAATGAACACCACACGACAATACACAGCGTATTGTTTTTAGGCCAGACGAAAGATCAATTTCATGCTGTCAATTTCTTCTTGTAATGCCAAGGCTGAGCTAATTCATGTTGAGGGTAAGAACACAAACAAAGGACTGAAGAGAACAATAAGAGTAAGAGAGTGAAAGAGCCCAAGTTGACTTGATGGCTCAGTTTAATCAAAGCTTCTCATAATGGATGAACGTAAGATCGAATAAGATCAACGTTATTAATAAGTAAGGTGAAGTGACTTGATAAATGTTTTTATAAGTGCTAAAGTTGACACTAAGAGTATTAAGGCCTTTCAGGGTTGGCCAAGACCTGGGCTACTTTGAATTATACTTTCCACTGGCTGCACATTCAGGGGTGAAAAACTGTACTAAACTCGCAGTCACACAGGAGCCATTTATTAGCATAAATAAATAGATTTCAAAAATGCCAGATGGAGTTGTTTGTACAGAGACAGATTTGGATTTCTTATGCTCGGTGTGTGTAAATTAACATGACGATCGTCAGGGGACAACGGAAATGTGGTTTCTGAAAGGAGGTCAACGTGGTTTAAACACAAACCAGTCAAAATGAACATGTGTATTTTGAATTCAGGGACATGCTCAAACCTCTATAAGATAACTGTTAGCAGAGGTATGTGGTCTTAGTGTTCATGATGGTGACAGTGACCATGACTTCATATCTGACAGGACCTGATGTTGAGGGGTTTAACCTCTCATCAACACAGGGCAGCAGAGGACAGGAGACTGAGTGATGAAACAATAACGGAGCGCAAAGAGGAGCTAACTCCTGCAGCCAAACATCTGTCCATCACCTGGGTTTAGTATAGTTTTTACATGCAGGTGATTAAACACTCCTATCAACACCATTATTTAATATTCACATTATTCCAATATATAGATCAAATAATCTCACTTGGATTCTTTACTCTGGGACCTTCATTACCATATTCTGGCCTTTTAAAAGGTCATTTCATGTATAGATCTTTATGAAAAGAAGGCACATTGGGGAACATATATTAATAAGTGTGAAATCTAGAACATCCTCATTGGATTTGAGATTGGCTGCTGGGCCTTGGCTAATATACACATATGTGCTCTAAGATCCTCTGTGTCTGAATACAAACACCCTCATTCAATGTCCCTGCAGACAGTCAACCGTTCTCACCTGTCAGGTTGAAAATGGATAAAATCTACTGTATTATGTTTACTCATTTGACCGTGTTTGCACACAGTGCACAGCTGAGCAATTCAGTATGGATACTGCTGACATCTACAATATTTCATAACCATTCATCAGATCTGCTAAGTGTGCAATACGACTAGAGTGCTTTCTCTGACACTGATACCAACAGAGCTCCATGACTTGATTCAATAATGCTGATAATTGAAGACAGTTCATGTTTTATAAAGAGCAAATCATTAGTCATGGACTATTTCCCATTTATAATTCATTGGTTTCCAATCAGGTCTTATTCTTAAAATAATTCTCATTTGAAGAGCAGGGCTGAGGAAACACCAAAGGGCTGCTGCACAAGAGGATAATCGTCAGTTCGACGTCAGGTCGAATCCATTATCTGCTCAAATAACTTGGATATGTGAGAGTTTCTAAAATAGTCTTCCTCCCTGATCAGTAATATTGATTCTCGATGTCCATGAAATACTGAAAAAGCCAATAAAAGAAAGCTGACTGGGATATTGCCAAAATGTTAAATGCATCGCATCAGTCCTCCATGTTTGTTTTTCCCTGGAGTCTACTTTGATTACTAGGGGCTCTGTGAAATTAGATTTAGATTCGATCTGAATTTATTTCTATAAAGGCACATATATTGGGATGAAGTGGCACCTAGTGCTAGTAGAACTTTGATGGTGCAGCTGAATGCACCTCACCTTCACCTAATTAATGTTCAAGAGGTGTTTAGTTTGTCCATTGTGGGATACAGAACAAACATGGTGATAAAACATGGTAGCCTCCATAGAGAGGGCTCAGTTCCCATGTATTTAGGGTAATTCAAACTATATTTTATAAATTCACGAAATTATACACTTTAAGAAAAATCATGAATTAAGTAGCATATTTGCAGGTGCAATGTGTAAGATTTTGGTCAGTATTGTCACTTCTAAAACCATTACAAAACAATCGCATACTGACATTTTCATGTATTCAGAATAACATAAATGTCATTTTTCTTCATTACCCTTAAATGAGCCCATTAATTATATTTACATGAGGAGGAGGGGGGGTCCTCTCTATGGAAGCAGCCGTTTTTACAGTAGCCCAGAGTGGACACTCTAAACATATTTTGAGTTTTAATGACAACTGAAGTCTACCATAGGTTCTCCTACATGCTCAGAAGGTCGAGGGTGAGGTAACGGACACAAAATGCAACTTCACCTCTAGACGTAACCAAATCTTATAGACTGCACCTTTAAGGTCTGCAAATGAAAAAGAAATCTCTTCTTAAAAATGTGTTTACGTGTTGACAATCCTTAAATGTTCTTCTAGCCTCAGGTTTTGTGTCTGTGCTCAAGTAACAAAATGTTAGTGTACCCACGCCTCCAATAAATCATTAACTATATAATCTGGTGAATCAAGTACCACACATGTCCTTGCAGTCATTCATTTGAAAAAATAAAAAATAAACTACAACAATGGAAGGCAAGTGAGACCTGGAACATGGCGCCTGCCTTCTGGATGAAGTCTGCCCATCGGGGGTCTTGGTACAGAGCAATACCTCATCTAGCACTCACCAGCTGCGCACATGCATCGCCTCAGGTATTACAACACTGTTTGCAAGTCAACAAACATCACTGAGTTCAGACCTTGCACTGTTCCTCCCCCTGCCTTCTGTTAGTGGCCAGGTCATTACATTCTCTTTTCAGAGAGCACAGTTTCTGAGAAGGGGCAGTTGAGTAAATCGGCCACATTTGAGCAATAACGGAAAAAATACTGGTCCGAACATTTTAAGAGGCTCCTTCAGAGTCGAGTGCACAAATGCCCTATTCTGAAAGGGAGTAAAATCGTCAGGCTTATTATTCTCTGCTGATGTGCTCTCATCACCAATGTCAAATAATAGGAAGAAGAACAATCACATCATTACAGTAATTAATAGTCTAACATATAGTGTAATGTCAAAGTAGACCAATATTCAATCTATTCGATTCACATACCTTCACATGTAATCACCTGATCCAGAGACAATTGAGTTAAAAAGAAAAAAAATGTCCATTGTCTTTGTATAGTAATTGCATGATGACTCATTCCGTGACATTTGTGTCCTTCAAGTTTGAATAATTACTTTGTGGTAATTATATTTAATTTAAGTACTCGAGCGGTGGCAGGAAAAGACCAGGTTCATATGTCATTCCAGAGAGCCCTGAGACTGCACCAGCGTTGCTGCACATGGAGTTGTTCACCGGCTTATTAACAGTTCAGTGAAGTATAAGGTGTTGCTGTCATGTTGTCACAACTGTTAACTCGTCTGAGCCACTGCTGTCACTACTGTTAAGCTCTTGAATTCAAAAGTCACCAATTTGTATTTGAGCAATAGTCAGACAGTGCATGGACATGTGTTCTGAGGGCATCGCTTCAACCAGAGGGCTGATGGGAGAGTGTAGCCTGCTCTTGCTCATTTTTATTTTTTGTCAGAATGATGGAATCCATTTTTTGATATACATCAAAACCAGCCCATTAATTCAATTTTTATGATTCTTGACTGCAGCAATGTTATTCCAAAAACGACATTTCCTCCCTCTATAATGAGAAAATGTCAGACAGCCACATTTATATGAGGCTTAACCAGACAAGATTCTGTCAAAGCTGATAGCATTACATGGCCGACAGCGTAGGTCCCAATATGGAGGGGAAATGAAAAAATCTCCACTCAGACTCTGACAAGTTCTGCATCTCCTCAATGGATTATGATTACAGCTGGAACAAAGTCTTTGCCCATTAGCTGGAGCAACCAAACTGGCTTACCACTAGAATGAGAGGCAATGAGACGAGAGATACGGTAGACTGGCCCAACCATCCAGATGGATTTCAATTTTGGTACAGACCAGCTTTGACAACAACCTCGATATAAACCCGTGCCTGTCGACAGCACAAGCCGTGTTACAGGAAATGCAAGCGCGAATGTATTTCTTGTCTGAGACACTGTGGCGAATGACTGCTACCTGCAGCTGCAAAAGTTCACATATGCTGCAGGAATTCTCTTTTCTTCTCCTCCGTTATGTAAAATTTAAAACAGAGCCACTTGGAAAAAACATAGAAATTCTGTTTTATTACAGTGGGATTTGGAGTAACATCTGTGGCGGTTAATAGCTCTGCAGCTGCTGCCATTAAAAACAAAACAAAAACAAAAAACGGAGAAGGAAGCATTTGAGTTTGCATTGACAGTCATTATCTGGCAGAAAGTGATGGGAAGGAAATCAAGACCCATTTTGACAAAAAATAGAACAGGGATGTGGGATTATACCTAATATGACTGTGACTCTTAAGGAGCCTCTGAGGGAAAATCACAAATGCAGAACATTGTCAGACTCCCTACGAACAATCCTCCCTCATAGTCCTCTGCATGGCCACATATTTAGCCAATTAGTTCACAGTGACGTGGACTCCGCCTGACGATTCACACGGAGTTACACTGCAGGTCAGCACAGTAACCGACTTCTGTGAAGATGCGATGGGAATACAAATGAGCATGTCATGGAAATGCATCTAATAGATATAGCAGGCAATACCATGGCAGCAGATGTAGCAGTAGGAAGGAATTGTGATGGAGTACCATGATATACATTTGCACTGTGGGGCAGGTTCGCTATATGAGATGTCACTGTACCCTTGGGCAGACTGAAGTCGCAGGTGAAAATGAACAATGGACTTGAAAGCCTCATGGAGCCGGACTGCACGGGACACCCCTTGCATAATTCATACAACTTTTGTCGAGAACAGGTTGGCAGAAAGTTAAATAAATCAATGTGAATTGATGGTGTGCCCCACAAATTGACCCATGGGGTGCCTCTTCTATTCATATGGAACAGCAGGTTCCACTTGTTTGCAAGGCGGTAATTGGTTTATTTTCAACCATTTGATTTTTCACTGAACTTCTTTTCAAAATCACTTTATCTCATTGGTGAGTGGTTGTTGCATGAGTTCTGTTTTTGCTTGCAGGGCCTTCTCTGTTGTTACCAGCTATGCGTTTCACTCGAGAGGGAACCTCCAGTGCAGATGGATCCGGCACATCAGGCGGTGAAAAAACATGCTCCAAAAGGGAGGAAACTCCAAAAGGGAGGAAACCCCCATAGACTCGACTAAACATGTTTAAATCGCCAACTTCAGAGGTGAATTAAACACGTTTAAAGCCTGGTACAAACTTCGGTTTTGGTCTCAATCAGTCACATGTGTTACTATGAGAACTGTACAAGGGTGATTTTTTCGAACTCGCTTATTCTCACTTTATCGTGATTTGAAATTGCGCATATTTAGGGGCATGGTCTCTTGACTGACACCCGAGCCGAACTGTTTCGTAACGCGGATGAGGTGACCGCACCACAAGCCGACCCACAGCTCCGTGTGTGTTCCGCCTCTTTGCCCATTTTTGGATGAACAGGGAAGTCGGAGGAGTTAGGATTTGGCAATATGGCGACGAGAGACTCGCCCACAATTCACTACAAAACCACTCCGCTGAAACCAACGGGTGACGTCACGGATGCAATATCCATCTTTAGATACAGTCTATGGTTTCACTCAAGGAAGATATTTTGGACTTTCTTAAAGGTGCAGTGTATAAGATTTTCGTCACTTCTAAAAATATTACAAAACAATTACATACTGACATTTTCATGAATTTATCATCACTTAAATGTGTTATTCTTTCTCCATTACCCTTAAATGGGCGCATTAAAGAATATTTACATGAGGAGCGGGTCCTCTCTATGGGGGCCACCATGTTCTTCAGTAGTCCAGAATGGACATATTCTTATGACCACTAAAGTCTACTAATGATTCTCCTGCATGTTCAGAAGGGTGAGGGAATACAACATGCAACTTCACCTGATGTCTTACACACTGCACCTTTAAAGCGTTTGTTTAGACATTATTACTTCTTCAGACTTAAAATACTATTAATTATCTTACAAGATGCCAAAGACCAAATATAAACCCCCGAAAATGGACATAATAGGTAATAATAATAATAATAAGTATATCTCCAACAACCTTTAATTGGCGAGCCTTTAACCTAGTTCAACCTCACTCAAATCAAAGCTATATCTAGGTCAGAGAGTGACTCAGAAAAATGTAGCAGCATTAATATTTCAGCCCAGCGGTCCATTCACAGGGCTGCCAGATAATCCTCCAAAGTCACCAGAGAAACATGTTAAGAAAGGAAAGGAGGGTGCACAGTGCAAACATCCGTCGGACTCCATCACGTCTGCCACGTCTTATGGTGCCTCTGCGAGTAAATCCACAGCCACAGTGAGAACATGAGACGGGCTGTTTACCCTCCGATGGGACTTGCATGTCATTGCCATCAATCAAATCCCTCACACATCACTTCGTATCACGACTGGAACAAAGATGATCTGTGCATGAGCATGTCAGTTACTCTCCTGACACTTATTAGCCGTCGCTCCTGACCGCGCATCACTTTATCCATGCAAGCAGTTTGCTCTAATGGAGAGTCGTGTTCAGTCAGTCGGCCACTTTTGTCCAGGCTGAAATGTCTCATTAACAATGGATTGCTTTGGATTCAATGCAGTCAAAGGATGAAACCTTTGACTGACATTTTGTTCCAGAGCCCCAGCATGTTGAGGTTTTCAGTGATCCATGGTAATATGTTTCTCTGTATCAGTTTGATTGACTGGCTGATATTTCATCCCAGATGATAACCCTGAATGTTCTATCCTCATTTGGCTGACATTCGTGATATTGTATGGGATATATGGGATATATCTGCAGCTATAAAACCACAATAATGATTAAATCCACAAGAGGTTTCTGACCTATCTCTAATAGACATATATAGACTTATTGACAGATACTGATGGTTGTGATGTTGTTGACAATAGAATGCTAATGATACGATTGCTATACTGGATGTTTTCATAAGGATCCTATGATGGTGTTGATGACATGTTGATGTTACTGCTTAGGCAAGCCACAAGGTGAATTGGCATGGAGTCATCCGTGCACTTTTTTCTTCAGTTCAGTTTTCAATCATTTCAATATCTTGATACAACTCAGTCTATTTTAAATATGTGTTATGTTGCCAACTGTAGTATAAAGCTACATTGAAGTGAATGATATTACTACTAGAGTAGAGTCTGCCAATGCTCTTTGAGTTGCTATAAACATAAGTTAAAAAAAAAGGTTAAGGGTTAGGGTTAGACTATGACTGACTGTCTGCATGCACTCAGCCTGTACTCAGTGCACATGAATGAAGTCGACAGGCAGGAAGACATGCGCTGCTCAAGCAGAAACAATGTCAGCGGTCAGAGAGCAAGTTATGAAAAGTTGGTTTCTACCAGTTGTCAGAGCAAATTTGTGTTTTATGAATGTCGCTTTGACTAGTATCAAACTTGTAACAAAACATGCTGTGGCAGTGTTAAAAGGTGCAGTGTGTAAGATAGGGGGCCATCTACAGGTAAAGTTGCATGTTTTATCCAGCACCTCATCCTTACTCTTCTGAATATGCAGGAGAACCTATGACAAACTTCAACTGTCATTAAAACTCAAAAGATGTTTAGTATGTCCATGCTGGGCTACTGTGAAAACATGATGGCCCCCGTGGAGAGGACCCCCTCCTCATGTTAATATACACTAATGGGCTAAATTGGGAAATGGATACAATTAAACATTTAGGTGATTAGAAATTCATGAAAGTGTCAGTATGTAATTGTTTTGTTTTGTAAGATTTTGTGTCAAAAATGACAAAATCATACACTCTGTACCTTTAAGTATTATTATTATTATTATTATTATCATCATTATTATCATTCTTGATGATAAAAAAATATTAATTTCCAGTTGTGACAGATATTAACATATTAGTATTGTTATCAATAATAATAATAATAGTAATACTAATAATCAATTAATTATAACAGATTAATATTATTTCCCTCCCCCCCCCTCCATTCTTTTTTTATTGCCCCCCCCCCACACACACACACTCACACACGTTATCATTACATCACTGGCAGTAATAGATGCCTGGTTGCTCAGGAGATTAGCTGGCTTGCAGGGACATTATACAAACCAAACGTCAGTGCCCTTTGGAATTATATAATGCATGTATGGCTCAGTGTGCAGTGCAGGTTAGGTGATAATATACAATGGATTAAAAAAGGCTAGTCTACTCGTGTTAGCTTGTTCAGGATCAGTGTTGTTCGGCGAAGGACAGATACAAGAGGAAGCTGGAGGAGCAGCTGGGGCAGAACAAGACACAAGACGTGTGGAGAGGCCTGACAAAACATCACAGGTCATGGACAGAGTGGAGCCAGGGCCACAACAGTGGGGTACCAGCGATGGGCCTGTAACATCTCCCTCCACCCTACAGTCTCCACGTCACCTCACACCTACCCCCCACAGCCCCCCAGCCCCGGCTGACCTAAGATCAGGTGAGGGGAGAGCTGAGGCGACTGAACAGCGGGAAAGCTGCAGGACCAGCTTGGATCCGCCCCAGACTGCTCAGGGACTGTGCGGACCAACTCTGTGAGGTGGTCGCGCATATCTTCAACCTGAGCCTCAGACTGGAGAAGGTCCCCATCCTGTGGAAGGCCTCCTGTGTGGTTCCGGTTCCCAAGTCTGTGCACGCTAAGGAGCCGAGCCACTAAAGACCCGTCGCTTTGACCTCCCACCTCATGAAGCTGATGGAGAGGCTCATCCTCACCCACCTGCGCACTGTGGCGAGCACCGTGCTAGACACGCTGCAGTTTGCCTACAGGCCAAACATCGGGGTGGATGACGCCGTCATCTACCTGCTGCACCTGGCGCCGACCTGCTGCTGGTCACCTGGAGACCATTGGGAGTCATGTTCTTTGACTTCTCCAGCGCCTTCATCACCATTTGACCGGCGCTGCTGCGAGGGAAGCTGGAGGACTCAGGAGGGGGGGGGGCAGCTGGAGGTCTGGACCACCGACTATCTCACCAACAGGCCACAGTACGTGAGGCTGCGGAGCGGCAGGTCTGACGTGGCTATCTTCAGCACCGGGGCACCTCAGAGGATGGTGCTTTCACCGGTCCTCTTTTCCCTTTACACTTCGGATTACACTTACGAGTACAGGTACAGGTCGGTCATCAGGGACTTCGTGGACTGGTGTGAGAGCAACTTCCTGTGCTTGAACACCAGTAAGACGAGGGAGATATTGATCAAACCCCACACACCGGTGAGCATCCAGGGCTCGGACATCGAGATAGTGGACAGCCTCAAGTACCTGGGTGTTCACCTCAACGATAAACTGAACTGGACTCATCACACCGACACCCTGTGCAAGAAGGGCCAAAGTTGCATCCACCTCCTGAGGAGTCTGAGGTCCTTCGGAGAGTGCAGGCTTTCCCTCCGCACTTTTTATGACTCCGTGGTGGCCTCTGCCATCGTCTTTGCTGTGGTCTGCTGGGGGAGCGGGCAGCACAGACCGGGACAGGAAGAAACTTAACAGGCTGGTCAGGAGGGCTAGCTCTGTCCTGGGCTGCCCGCTGGACACGGTGGAGGAGGTGGGGAGGAGGAGGACGTTAGCCTGGCTGACACCCATCATGGACAATTCATCTCACCTACTGCACCTGACGGTGAAGGACCTGAGCAGCTCCTTCAGTGGCACCCACAGTGCAGGAAGGAGCGCTACCGCCGGTCCTTCATCCCCACGGCTGTCAGGTTATACAACCCTTCATCCCCTGATAGTACTTTTTGCAAATCTGCACTGCTCTTGTATATATATATAGGGTATTGCTTTATTTCTACTTAATTTGAATTCTCTTGGTTTTTCTCTTGATTTCTTTTGCCCTTTTTCTTTATTTTATATTTGCACATTTTGTTGGACATTGTATTGCTACTTTATTGCACATTTTCCTCCACCTCCTAATGTTCCTTGTTTGTTACTTGTGTGCTGCTGAAACGATTGAATTTCCCCATGGTGGGATGAATAAAAGTGTTCTATTCTATTCTACTCTATTCTATCAACAACCCCAGTTTTAAAGTACAGCTACACTGCAGTTCCATCCAAAGTGATGGATTATTCTTTGGGCTATAGGTCAATCATATACTGTATATAGCTCAAGGTAAATGTTGATAAAACACTGCCTTGCATGTAAAAGATATATATTTAGAAAATGCACAGCACTGTTTGTTTAGAGACCTTTACACGACGTCACTGAATCTATCCAACTTAAGGATCTGAAGTGGCTTGATCAGAAGCTATTGATCATACTAACAGGCAAAGTATTCATAGGCAGCCCAGTGGAAGTAGAAGCGATGGTCATTACTAACACAATGACAGCTATACAGCCCAACTGTAATTGGAATGCAAGGTTTCACTCTCTGGGAATAACCATACAAAGAGCAGGAGACTTCCGCCCGTGCACTCGACTGGCCCCGCAGAATAATTTAAACCATAAATCAAACATCTACACCGTGGTTCACCTTGAAGCCCAATGGGATTGTCTTCAGGACTTAGCCAGAAATTGTTCTGAACATGCTTCCTTTTCTTCCCCTTTATACTGTTCGGACTGAGAAATATGTCATACTCGGGATATGATTTTTATGAAGCATCCAGTCGCCTTCAAAAGCAACAGCCTTTTTCTTTATTTCTGGATATAAATTTTGAATCTGGTGCTGTAGGGAGGCATCCAGTGTGACACATTTGTTGGCAACATTATAAAAAAAAAAGTGTCACAGAGGCGATGCAGGGCAACACTCAAATTGTAAATATTTTATCAGTGTAAGCATGAAAAACACAGCAGAGTTTAAACACATGGAACCATTGAAATATAGGGATCTAGTATGTCTACACAGGACACAGATGCTCTGGTAGCAGTGGTGTCATGGCCACATCAGCGTTACGGTTGCTCTCAAGGGACCAGTTTTAATTGTGGGACTAAATGTCATCACTACCTAACATATTGCAAAATAACTGTTCTCATACTTGGTTATCATTCATTAATCTATTATCTATTTGAGTTACAAATGCATACATGTTACACCTGTAAACGCTCTGTAAATACTCTGAATATATTGCTACACGTAAAAACTGGCATGTGTAAACCATTAGAATTCATGGGCAATGTATGTTTTAGACCTTTATTTTTAGACAATCATATGCCTTTAAGCTCTCGTGGGCCACATAAAATGATCTTGTGGGCCACATTTGGCCGGCGGGCTACAAGTTTGTCACATGTGTCATAAAGATATCTTCAACAAATGCTGTCATTTGTGTGCATTTCAAACAGGTAATTCATATTTAACTTCTCGTCACTCAGCCGTGTATGTCATATGTGTGTTTGCCACAGGCGGGACTTGACCCATTTTTCTCCCTGGCCAACACAGACAGATAATACTGATGGTGGCCCTACCTCGGATACATTAAAGTGGCAAGGAAAAATCTAGTCTTATCTGAAGCACAGGTACAGTGCATCAAAGAAAACCTTATGATGTAAATGTGAATTCTGCAGATCAGGAGACACACATCAAATTTCATTACCTTCTCATTACACCTCTCAGATGATAGAAGACATATTCAATTTTTTTTATCTGAGCACATCAGTACATGCATATAAATAAATTCATAGCTTTTCCATTACCATGCAGTGCTCTCAGATATCCTTTTTCATGGTGTTGATAACAATCACCTTTTTCTTCCTGCAGGATGAGGTGAGAGTGATTTTTAACAGTCCTGTGATCATGTTTGGGTCCCACTGAGTCTTTGTGCATGAGATGTTTACTGGGGCTTTTTGTAGTGCCGGTAAGATCCCACTTAATGTGAATGATGTCAGCTGTGAGGGTGCCGCTGGCGAGTGTCACTCCAGCTATGGCTGCTTGGTCTCATGTAGCGTACAGCGCCAGCTGTTTTGGCTGTGGTGCACTCCAGTGAGCATGACTGATTGTGGCCGAGGTGAGCACGTCTCTGGTGACAGTGATGCTGAATGCAGCAGGGGCGAGTGCAAATCTGGCTGCAGCCAGCACAGATCACGGCAGACAGAGGGCTCAGTGCAGCCAGCTGCTTGGGCCGTGGCTGCATCACTGTGCAAGTCTGTCACAAAAACTGTGACGAGTGCGATTGTGCATGCTCTGTGTGGGTTGCTGCTGACGCACAGACTGACACTGTGTGGTGAGAGTGATTCTGGTGATCAAAGCAGCTTTGACTGCTGGTGCAGAAACTTAGCACTCATGGTGGAGTTTGCTGGTTGGACAGAGGCTGTGATGAACACAACTATAACAAGTGTGACTGACTGCAGCCGGGCTGAGCAAGATTCAGTTTGGCTTCATTTATGCTTCTGTTTCAAGCGCGGACCGCAATGTGGGGCCAATGAGCTCCAGTTCCTCTGCAATCTACACAAAGATACTGATGAGAGCTCCTCCTGTTACGAATCTGGCATCAGGTATGAAAGAGGTATGTGACAATGGCAAACTGGACATGAATAGCATATAGGAGTGATGTACTTGTTAGCAGACACATACACAATGTACACAATAGGCGAGCAATATTTGTCATCCTGGCTCAGGTTGGTATCAGGAAAGGACATTTATGGGGTGACTGAAAGCAATAACTGGATTCACCGTGTGCTCCCACACCTGCAGGTGTCTGCAGAGGGCTCAGTGTTCCATCAGCTCAGATCAGACCCAGCACACTCGTCATTACACCACTGACACTGCTGTGTTACATCATTCAACCTCGACTTCACTCTGAACTATAGATGTAGGAGATAAGTGACAAACTAGTTTTTAACAAGCTCAGCGAGCCGTGGCTCTTTCTGCAGCTAATGGCACCTTGCAAGTTGCTTATCGACCCAAAACCACAATTGACAAGGGACTGAACTGATGTCTCTGAAAGTATTTGAGCAGTCAGGTAAAATATTTTCACTCCGATGTAAACATTTACATGCAGATGATAAAAAAACGGCTATCAGATTAGCATCATTTGTACATTTTTGTATGACTGATCATCCTGTTGTGAGTCAAAGGACCAGTCTGTAAAGCGTAGATAATACTAATGTTTTTTAATGGTGTGTACTCACTTAAATGTACATGATTGTTGTCATTACCTCTAAATGAGCCCTGGAATGGGTTTTGAGGTAGCTGATGTGTTGTGAGACCATGTTTGATTTAATGTTTTTTGAGTTTGAATGGTAAGAAGTGTTGTGAATCAACTTTTATAAGCCTTGCACGTGTCGTGCATAAATAGGGACAATTTGGTTGTTGGCTTCAAATATATCAATTATCATTGGGGATCAGTAATGATATGTAAAAATGCTTACTACAAAGAGTAACCTCGGGACACCACCCTGTTATCAGGGACCAATAACCAAATTGACCATCAAACTACAGTCTCAAAATAGTTCGGAAGGGTGAAATTCGAGGACTGACTGTGGGCGTTCCAGCTGTTGTTATAAATATAATCACAATAAACACAGACTACGATGTGTTGAAATTATAACAGGGTTTATTAACATTTCAGGCGGCTACGAGGGGATGCACTTGGAATCCAGGTACTCCAATCCTCGGGAGCTGGATACTGAAGTCCGTTCAGCACTCTCTGTGGCTGGATGACGGGCTCTTCGTCAGGTGACTCAGGCGACTCTGATGTGATTCATCTCTCAGTGACGGCGGAGAGGTTCAAAGGGGTGCATTGATGTGTACGTACTCGCGGGTGCTCACAGAGGATCTGCGCAGCGGTCTTCAGTAGATCCAAAAATGGTGGAGGGGAACGAGCAATGTAGACATCTATGGGTTCAGTCCGCGATTTGGAAGGCGGTGGAAAAAGCTTGAAGAGTAGTTAAAGGTAGAGGGTCTGCGCTCGTAAGGCAATGCCCTGGTGTTAACCCTTGGGTGATCCAAAGATAGTCTTGTCGTTTCACCTTGCACACAAAGGACTTGTATTGCAGTGAATGGCGCCGATGAGTCTGGGTTCTTGCCGAGATGAAAGGGTCTGCTTTGCTCAGACCCAATGCTTGGATCCTGCTGATTTGATAAGTTAGGGTGCCATTTGTTGGCCCCTGTCCTGATCAAGGATGGCGGGTTTGGGGAGAGAGCCATTTGTTGAGGGCCATAAACTTCAACTCAGGCTTCTCCTTTGTCTTGGTAGAGCACATGGCATGAAATCCCAACAGAAGTGTTAGGTTAAGAGTTTTCGGCTTCCAAGTTCAACTTGTCAGTGAATCCTACGCACTGTACCTTTAATCTGTGTATATGATCGACGATTAGTGTTTGAAAAATAAACGTTTATTTTGACCCGTGGGTCTCGATGAACGCAAGAATGCCTCGCTCAAGAGTCCCGATAATGTCAATAGGCACATTGTTCCTCCAGCTTCATTGTGGATGAACAATGATACCGAAGATGAAGCACTAGCAGTCAACACTTGGTAAAGTGGTTCACACTTTTTGTCACTGTTGAACATTGGCCAGTACTATCAAAGGTAATACAGATTCATTTTTATGCACTTTCTATGATGAGAATTAAAGGCCAGTAAAACTTTCACAATAGCCTCTATACAGTTTCTGTTCCTCTCTTTCTTCTTACATTATTACAAACTTCCTTTCTGAAAGCGCTGATACACAACACTAACCACAGAGAGCTGGGTTATCCCACGTTAATGTGTGTGCCTGATGGCTAAAGATCAAGCTTGTTCAACTGAACTTCAAGAAATGCGAAGATATACTATAATCAAGGAAAATAACTCAACACTTAACAATGCTTTTGATGATTAAGCCTTAAATTCCAGTGCAGTTAAACTGGCCAGTGCAACCGGAAACACTGAAATCGTGTGTACTTGACATATTAAAATAAAATGTCGACATGCCGACATAGCAGGAATAATTTTCAAATCTACCTCATAGGCAATGGATGACATTCTCGGGTAATCATGGTACTTTTAACCTTATTGGAACAGGTCTAGTAGAGCATGTCTCCACTCCCATTTCATAAGGGTGGCCATTGAATAGCAGTAAATTATTAGGTATTTATATTGGAACAGTACCTGAGAAACTTCCAGTAAAGATTATTTTTCAATAGGAAAAGGCTCAAATTGTTGATTAACCTGCTATGATTACATTATGTTAACATAATTAATTAACCCACCGACTTTTCTAAATATAGGGCCCTGGCAGGAATGAACCACAATCCACCTTTGTCGGCAATGATGATGCAACTGGTAACATGCAGAGACTGCAACTTTTTGAACAATTCAAATTTGGCTGTGACCGTGGCAACCACATGTTGCTAGTGAAGGAGAGATCCTAGCATGATTAGAGCTAAGTCAGTGCCGTGCGAACAGCTCAAGACAGACAATCAAACATGTCTGTCTGAAAATTCCTTTAATTAGGATCCCTATATATAATTGAATTACTCCCTCATCCTCCTGTTGTCTACAGTTTATGAAAAAGGTCATGTTCTCCAAGAAAACCTGTGACAGGTTGCAGAGGGGCACAGTCACTGCCACAAGTCATCAAGAGTGTTCACATTTCTGGCGAGCAGTCACATTCGTTCAAGGTGGGTGTCAACCACAGATTTGTCCACTCCTGTGTTCATGATGTTCATGGATATAAGATCTAGCTGTTGAGCTCAGTGACACTATAGTGTGGCATCTCTGCTGATTGCACAAAAATGTCCTCTCTCTTTGCTTTTTGTCTTGACCTCAATCGCTTTTCATATTTAGTGCAGATGAAATTGATGAATATCGGACTCTCCAACACCAAGATCAGCATGTAAAGACCATCCTCCACATGCACTCTTGAGGAGATACAAGGACAAAGCGACACTGCTTTGAAAGGAATGTAATTTGTGCGCAAAATACATCGAAGCCCATGAAAGTGAGTCCCAAGTAGGTTTACCTTGGATCAGAATGGCTGTTGCTGTAGAAGTCTCAGGTGTATTCAAGAGCTTTCCAAACTCCAGCTCATGCAGGGTGTATTGTAGTGATGCAAATTTCAGATCATTTCAGAGAACCAGTTCTTTTGGCTCGGCTCACTAAAAAGAGCCGGCTCTTTCGGCTCCCAATTGGCTCCTCCGATTTTTTTGCTGCTTAAACGTATTACCAAATTATGTGTATTATGTAAAATGAATTACTCATGTAAAAACATTACATATATATCATATACAATACAATACAATATATCAAATATTTATTATTTAAATGGCTTTATTCAAATTCTAATTGAACTGCTCCAAAAATATTTTATAATATATCATAAAATACAGACCCATCTGAATAGACAACAAGGTCAAATCTCTGCGTGTACATTTCTAAATATTTACAGCCAATCAACAAAACATATAAATTAAAAAGTGTAAAAAGAAAAAGCAGCATCCATGTAACAGTTTTGTCTTGAGTGAAGATTAACATTCAAATAAAACCAAGTGCCTCAGCTTGATCCTGTTTCTCCTTTCTGTTCTGAATGATCTTCCCTGTTTTGGAGAAGATTCTCTCTGAGGGGACGGATGTTGCTACAAAACACAGTTACACTCTGCATTTGTACTGTCAAGCATATTAAAATGTGTCCAGACTTTACTCCGTTTAGTTCATTTTCCTTACCATTTCTAGTGCATAGCTCTGCTGTGTGTGTGTGTGTGTGTGTGTGTGTGTGTGTGTGTGTGTGTGTGTGTGTGTGTGTGTAACTCCTCCCCTCCCCTTGTGCTCCGAGAGGGGAAAAAAATCACTTGTGTGTGTGTGTGTGTGTGTGTGTGTGTGTGTGTGTGTGTGTGTGTGTAACTCCTCCCCTCCCCTTGTGCTCCGAGAGGGAAAAAAAATCACTTTCAATATAAATTTATGATCCTGGGCAGGATTCGAATTGAGGTCTCCTGCATCCTAGTCCACGGTGCAATCCATTGACCCACCAATGGGATGAGAATGGGACAATATAAAATCTCATTAATGGGACCAATCACGTCAGGTTTGAACAGAAAAAAAGATGAGAAAAAAATAATCGGCTCCCAATTGTCTCCCAACTAGGAACCAGTTCCTGTCGTTCACTTTAAAGAGCCGGCTATCAGAGCCGATTCGTTCACGACCGACACATCACTAGTGTATTATAAATGGAGGATGCTGCACAAAATCAAGATACATTCCTCTGGCAGTCTGATGCCAAATGTTGTCTTGTTGACGACATGGCAACATACAATTTTCTTTTCAGCTGTAAGACTTAAAGGCGCAGTGTGTACGAGTTTGTGACATATAATGGTGAAGTTGCATATTATATCCATCACCTCACCCTCACTGGCCGAGCATTCAGGAGAACCTATGTTAGACTTCAGTTGTCATCAAAACTCACAAGATCCTTAGTATGTCCACTCTGGGCTACTGTAAAAAGGACACGCTCCAGAAGTAAGTGTAAATTAATGGGCTCATTTAAAGGTAATGGATAAAAAATAAAACATTTAGGCGATTATAAACTCATGAAAATGTCAACATGTAATTGTTTTGTAATACTTTTAGAAGTGACAAAAACGGCGGTCCCCGTAGAGAGGCCCCACTTGAGTAAGTTCACGTTAAAGTGTTCTTTCAAGGGTATTGGGGGGAAATATAGATTTAGATGATTCGAAAATTCATAAAAAACAATAAATATAGATATAATTAGTTGCTATTTATAATTTATGAAATAATACTGAAACAAATATCCCAGTTCACCTCCAAATCCTTGCTGGGAGATCATCACCTTGGATAAGTAGAGGCTCTCTGAGAGCACATACAGGTACATACCTCCACCAAAGCTACAGCCCTATGTCACCATGTCAGTACAGCTTCCCATTAATTTTCCATACAATGGTGACCTGCCTTATTCAGAGTTGTCCCAGTCATTGTTTTGAATGAACCAAAAAGGATTTTCACATAACTAAAGACATCTCTAACTTGGTTTTGTGTTATTGCACTGTAAAGTTATTACTGTCCACGCAGACGGTCACACAACGTCTGTAAGTCGCATACAATACCTTTCTCTTTGTCACACCAGAAGTTCTCTTTCATTCTCTCGTCCTTATACATGTCACTTGTACGTCATCACTCTTGAGAGCATTGTTGCCATAAATCAAATGGATTCGCACCTAACACTGCAGTTTCCATTTAGCTGCGTCAGCATAAGTGCCAATTCATTCAGACCCACTTATAAGCTTCATATGTTCCTCGTGATTCATTCTGCAAACCCAGTCTCAACCCATACTATAGTTTTTATGTAATCGTGTTCACAGGCAAAGAGAAAAATCATTGCACATCCATCTGCACCTCTTAACCTGACACAACCACTAGTGCCTGTGCTTTATAAAAAAATAAAAATAAATGTCCTATTGTCCTAACCTTGACAAAACAATTTCCCCCTGTTATCATTATCTAGTACCTCAGACCAAAAATACATGTTTTCTCGACGCTGCATTGTTATAATTTTGTGATGCTCACAGTGACGGCAGCCTTCTGCTACGCTGTCACAAAAGGCTGTGAGCACAGCACAGCTCAAATACGCTGCAACGGAGAGCGAGGATCATACCTTGCCTGTTTTCAGCATCTTCTCACCCATCACTGTTTCTTCGTGGATTTGAGGAGCCGGTGATGTTTATGTTCTCATTCACTGACGTGGTCACAGCTTGTCTGTGAGGTCTAAGATTCCTGCATGGCTGAGCCCTAAATCCTCACACACAAGCCTTGAGACAGTTCCCATGTCAAGGTTAAAGCTGAGCGGTGACCATGCTGCTTTCATGCCGCGCTAATGATAGAGCCTGCAGCACACAGATGTCAAAATTAAGACCCTTTTTTTGACATCTCATATTTATTTTTATTCCATCCCTGCTGCCTTAACGGACCTCAGGGTTTTGGGTTGGCTATCCGTAAGGCTCCATGCATTTATTGAGGCATTAAGGTTAGTCAGTCATCATGACCTTGACGAACAGATTTCCTGTGGCAAATGCCAAAGATCCCAGTTATTCTGAAAAAGAACTCATTAAACTGTAATATCTCCTCATGCATTCAAAATAAACATATGTCTCATCAATCCTAATAAAAAGGTGATGTAGAATAATGCTTGTAAAATAAACGTTATTGTTTTCCCGATGCAGTAAACATGAAGGGAGGCAAGCGCTGCATTCAGTGGTCTCTGTCGCTCCGCACAGTTTTAACATTACTTCAGAAATATTACAGCTCTTTGCACAGACCATAAAACAGTCGGATGGACTTCCTGTATGACGATGTGATGTCGAGTTTTTCAACATGACACGAACTATGAATTGGTTTCTGCAAAATGTAAGATCTGACTATAGCCCAGTGGGGCTGCTGCAAACTTTTATTACCTACTTACTTCATAACTTTTATTAACTGCTTTGTCGGCCAAGTATTCTCTTGATTAATTGCTCGGTCCTCAAAATGACAAAAATGTGCTGAAAAATGTGAATCATAATTTCCTAAATCCCAAGGTGACATCCTCCAATAGCTTTTTTTCCTCTGGCTAACAGTCTCACCTGGAAAATATTCCATTTATAATCATGAATGAGAAATTAAAGTAGTAAATCCTCACAAGTGAGAATGCAGGATCCACGAGCATTGGCAATATATAAGGGAAGAAACTCTCCATAAACGATCCAGGGTGCAGGATTTAGGGATCTCTGTCGGCCAACACAATACTCCCAGCGTATTTTGTTGCATCTTTATTTGCTTTTAATGAGCCCTCTTGCTTTCATCAGGGACGGGGCCTTCTGCACTTTATCTGCCATGTTCCACAAAGTACCAAACTAACAGAACAAACAAACCTAAAAGTGGCTCTGGAGATTGATGTTGACATATTTATGCCTCCTAGAGGTCATGTGTGGAAAGACAAAAGTGAGGCGAGAGGTGAACCCACTGACTTGAGGATACACGATGTCTTACGCCAAAAAGTGGAGCAAAAGTCATTTGTTCCTTATATTGGCTGGTTGCAGCGTAGTACATGAACCCTGCTTCCCATGAGGATGGGACATGGACAAGTACCAAGTACCCCCCCCCACCCGCCTTAAAATGTAAACCCCATTAAAAAAGTGTACTTTGGGGGGGTGCAGTGTGTCATATTTGGTTACATCTAGAAATGAAGTTGCATGTTGTATCTATTACCTCATCCTCACCCACCTGAGCATGCAGGAGAATCTGTGGTCCTTGGACTTGATTGTCATTAAAACTGTCCACGCTGCTACTGTAGAATCATGTAACTATACATTAATGGGCTCATTTAAAGGTAACGGAGGAAGAAAATGGATCCAGGTGAGTATAAATATGTGATTAAAAATGTTTGTAATATTTTCAGAAGTGACAAAATTGACCAAAATCTCACACACTGCACCTTTAAATGTGCTTAGTTTGTCAACAAGACATCAAAAGTGCTACACAAATACAGACCACTTGGATTGGTGAACTAGGAACGATTGACAAGCTGAACTTGCCGGTGATTGGTTGAAAACGACAGAACAGTAACAGAACAAAATGAATGCTTCCAGACTATTTTGGCTTTATTTCTGGGGACATCATCCTTCTTCATGCACTGTATCTGTGGTCTGCGGTTACCACTTCGGTGTCATTGCATGATGCCTCTAAAATCCTACACACTGGTTCTTTAAAACTACCACAACTGTGTTATCTTAGCGCTGCCGTCTCTCCACTGAGATCCAATGTCTCAGTGGGTGAAACAAAGCCAAATCAGTTAACAGCACAATCCCAAGGGACACCAGGGATGTGAGGGAGATTTGTCAGATTTGGTCAATGATCTCTCTGTGCTCCTGTTGATTATTCTGTCTTAGTGATGTCGCACTGTGATGGGAGCAGATGGTTGCTTGGCAGGGAATATGTCGAAACTGCAATTGAATTTTGAAAACATTCGCGTGTCATCAGAGCAGGATCGCATGCAAAACAGGTTCCTCTTTCAGTCTTGATGAAATATCCTGCAGGGGGCATCAGGCCGTTGCTAAATGACCACAAAAAACATACGTGCTTGAGTGCGCTTCACACTTGCAGGCACTGCGTGGACACTCCACGCAGGTTCCCCTACTGATGCGCTACGAAAAATTGGTTTTGAAGACAGTGACGCCCTCAGAACAATGGACACACGGGTCCATTAGAGCAAAAAAAAACCCAAAAGACAATTATATCTTCTTTCTCCTCTTGACATTACAGAAAACCACTGTGCACCTCTCTCCAAATCAACAGCAGCTTATCATACAGAGGTGGTTTACAGCAGCTGTGCTGCTGCGTGTGCTTCCCTCTGCATTCACAAACACCACATCACAGTTCACTCGACTCTAGTTTGTGCCTCGCAACCTCTGTTCACAAAATCTCCACCGACCGTCTTTGCCAACAACCTCTGAGCAGCATTTCTGGACCGAGCACAAAAACCTGGCTGCTCGCCTTTGACTTTAAAATACCACTCTGTCCTCTGCCAACTTCAATCAAACGTCCAATATTCAATGCTTAAATACTTTTTTTAGTGCCTGTCCATCACCATAACGCCCCGTCGGACTGATTCAAGAAGATTTTACTCTTTTAAAGGCAGCATTTATCTTTCTTCACGTCGTCCAGCTTTTGAATGTGAGTTCCTGAGGGCCTGCAGACGTCCGTGTCTCTTCAGAGCCAGCAGCACTGAGGATGATGTGTCACCCTCAGCTCCTGGAATGTTCTGACACTTGAGGAGTTTTGGCCAACAAGTTTAACTCACCTGTCGGCAGAAAGGTCACAGCACAGACAGGCGTACGGTGGAGGAGAGAAGATGAGAATAAGGAACTGTTCATCTCGTCGGTTACATGCTTGGCATTCGTATCATTAAACTAATTTGCCATTTTCTTTGGTAATTTTTAATGTCGGACTTTGGCAACCAGTGTTCTGTAGTAGGTGTGACTAAGACTCTTCAGCTTCAGAAACAATCACGAGCATGATCGCAAAAAGTTCCACCTCAAGTTTTGCATACTGAGTGGAGCTCTACTGATCTTCAGGCTGTGTGCTATGGCCTCACGATAGTTTAAAGGGGGCCTATTGTGGTTTTCCTCACTTTTGGAGTTAAACACACTGTTGTAGTGTAGAAGTATCACTACTAAGATGGTCGAAACCGCGTAAAATGACCTAAACGCGTGTTTGAGTCATTTAACAAAAACGGTGGCAGCTTCAGCAGCAGTCAAAGGTGCGCTTTGCAACACAGACGGCACAAAAGTGGGCGGGTGTGTGCGTCTGCACGAAAGGATGCACTAGACGCCCACCATTCACAGAGGGAAGAAAACCCAGCAATTTGTTGTCATATACTAATTGACCATGAAACACATGCACGACGCCGACTACATGAAATATGGGTTTTCTTACATTGAGGACAAAACGGGGCACATATGTACGTTGTATTACCCAATTCTAGGTTTTTAATTATAAATACAGCTAATTACGTGTAAAAGGGAATTTGCCCCTCTCTAGCATCGCCACCTGCTGCTTGCTTTTGTTAATCATTAAAAATGTTTTATGATATTCTGTGCTATTTCGGGTTCAAACTGCACAATCTTTTCGTTAACTCATTTGAATATTTGAAAATGTTCCTTGATTTGGGTCACGGCCCATCGACGATCCAGGACGGTGGGTCCTGAACCCAGAGCAGTCGAGAACCACTCTTTTATAGTACAGTGATTTTAAGGTGAATGTTTGGGTGTGTTCGTACTCCCTGACTTGCTGCAGCATTACTGCCTGTTCACTTGTTTACATAATGATGTGAACGCAGGACAGGCTACATGTTACTTTCAGCCTAGCTACATTAAACATTTATCTTAAAAAGTGGTGAGCAGATAATATTGAACAGGATTTTGTTTACAGAATCGTATGGGAGAGTTGTTGTTTAAATTTAGTTGTCAATGAGGATAATGATGTTGATGGTGCACATGTGGGATTTTAATGAGGCAGTCACTCAACCAGCGGCAGCCAGAGTAATTAATTCCCATTCCCTTGGGCAAATTAATGTTTTATTCATATTTACTATATCGTCTCAGCCCATCTCCAAACTGAACAGTGAACAGCTATCGGTGCAGCAGTGGCGGTGCAGCCTCAAGGTTCTGTGGACAGAGTCCTGCAGCTTTTCAAGTTACATCGGAAAGAGAAACTGCAAGCAGCTTCCCAGCAGGCGGAACGCCAGCGCATTCTACACAGGCAGCTTTAGAACGGGAACTACAATGGTCTTATATCCGACTGTTTCATTGCAGCAGTGGCACACAGATGCGCTAGCAGCTACAGTTTCTTAAGATAGTTTTGAATATATTATTGTGTAGCAGTAATTTCTTTTTTTTCTTTGATGAGATACAAAAGACGAGCATTTGTTGTGACAATGGATTCCAAGCACAGGATTTTTAATGGCGCAGTGTGTACGATTCGGTGACCTCTAGAGGTGAAGTCGCAAGTTGTATCCATCACCTCACCCACACAAGCAATGCAGGAGAACTTATGGTAGACTTTTAATCGTTGTCATTAAAACAAACAAAAAATGTAGGTATGTCCACTATTATTACTCTAAAAACATCAGTAGTAAAAATGTAAAATACATTAATGGGCTCATCTTAGGGTAATGGAAAAAATACATTGAGAGGGTTAGAAATTCATGAAAATGTCAGTAATTGTTTTCTAATAGTTTTAGTGACGAAAATGACCCACGACACAGTATCTTTAAAAGGCAAATAGTTCATAATAGAACTGCTTTGCACAAATCAAAAATGATCTACCCCACGACAAGAAATGCTGGCATTTGACAAACAGTCCACAGCTTAAAAAAAAAAATGACAGTTCCAAATGACAACTTGGATCTTCGGGTTGATCGATTGGAAACAATGTAAAGGGGATAGCCATGCAGCCGTGGCTCCCTTGGTCGTTCGTCAGACAATGGTGGATGATTAGCCGTGCTCAAAATGTACTTGTTGAAAATGTTTCATCCGGCCTTGGCAGCAGATTTAATCCATAAATGACAGGGCTGTATGGCTGCATGGCAACACTGTTGTCACGACTCCTCTGTCCGTGCCACCGTCACCAATGAATGTGGACACTTTGAGTTGCATTCGCAGATATGGCAAAAGAACATTTGGTGAGGGCTCAAGAGCAGTAAGAGAAATGATCATGAATCAGTGGGGCGTTAAGAGGTAACATACTCCTACGTGAATGGAGCCACGGTGATTGATCTCTGCCCTCACCTGCACATACGGGGAAATAATGAGGTAATGAAGGAGGTACGTTTTATTCTTTCAGGCGGCGAATACATGTTGAGAGATTCTAAGTACTGCAGAAGGACTTCCTCAACCTGAAAATATCCAAGTGCTTCGCCACAAATTATATTCACTCTTGCAGGGGAAGTGTACGTGCGTCCGCATCTCTCCCCAGACTATTTAAATGCAGCCTCCTCATTGTGCCTGCTTGTTCCGCCTCTCATCATCTTTGCCCATGTGGAGTTGAGCTGTACATTTCCCCTCAGAGCTTCTCGGTCACGACTGACATCACTGGGGCTGAGGCTTCAACGTAGATGGTGATTTGACCACCTGTCAGATGTTATCATGATCAGCATCAGCAACGTGCCTTTATGTTTGGCCCCCATCTCCACTTTGAGCTGAGCGGCTGATCTCAACACATGTTATCTCAAAAACAATCTTGTGTGTGTGTGTGTTACTGATTAACTGTGCACTTTATAGGATTTACCGACATCGAGCAGTAAAGATATATCAACCTTCCCTTCCACGGATGCAGGGGACCTGTGGTGGCCTTAATGTATCGTTAAATCTCGAAAGTTATTTTGATTGTCGATTCTGGGTTACTTTAAAGGTGCAGTGTGTAAGATTTCGTCATTTTTGTAACTTCTAAAAATGTTACAAAACAATTACATACTCACATCTTCATGAATTTGTAATCACCTAACTGTTTTTCCCATTACCCTTAAATAAGCCCATTACTGTATATTTAAATGAGAAGCAGGTCCGCTCTGTGGGGCCGCCATGTTTTTACAGTAGCCCAGGGTGGACACACTTAACATCTTTTGAGTTTTAATGAAAACTGAAGTCTACCTTAGGTTCTCCTGCATGCTCGGAAGGGTGAAGGTGATGGATACATCATGCAACTTCACCTCTAGAGATCACCAAATCGTACACACTGCACCTTTAAAAACATTGTGGTGCAACATGGCTGCCTCAGAAGAGAGGACCTGCTCCTGATATGAAAACAAAGGGCTCCTTTGACATTATTGTCAACAACAATTCATGCAAACATTATCACCGTTAAAATTTCTGACAGTAGAAATGTAAACACTTTTACCTAAATCTGATACACTAGACCTTTAAAGGTTCTGTTACTGTGCTTCAGAGTAGAGTGCCCGCGAGGCTGGTCACATGCTGGTGGAGTGGGTGGAGGTAATCAAAGCGAATGGTGAGGAAGTGACTCAAGAGCATGCACAGTGGTGGATTTCGTGGAAATCCAGGTCCACATATAGTCCTCAATCTTCAGGCTTGAATAGGCAACTGAGCTAGTCTTGTTTTTTAAAATTGCAAAACACTCTCTTCATATAAAATTAGTGAGGAAAAAAAATGCATTTAAAGGTGCAGTGTGTACGATTTCAGTCATGTTTGTCACTTAAAAAAATATTACAAAATAATTACATACAGACATTTTCAATTAATTTATAATCACCTAAGTGTGGTTTTTTCCCCATAACCCTTAAATGAGCCTGTTATTGTATATTTTCATGTGGAGCTCTATGGGGGCCGCCATGTTCTTACATAAGCCCAGAGTGGACATACTTAACATCTTTTGAATTTTACTGACAGCTGAAGTCTGTCACAGGTTCTCCTGCATATTCAGAATGGTGTGATGTGATGTGATGGATACAACATGCAACTTCACCTCCAGATGTCACCAAATCTTACACACTGCACCTTTAATGCATAAGAAGTCACATATTCCAAAAGCAGGATCGATAGTAATGTCTGCTCTCCCTCAACACAGCTCCTCTTCTCATTCATTTTCAAATAATTAGAAATACTTGGCATTCTCCTGCATCATGCCTTCGACTGTGCCTCAAGGAGCAATACAGAAATGCTAATCCCTGCAACAATCTGCCTCTGTCTTCTTTGTCATGCATGCCTTCACTTTGGCTGCATGCAGAACCCAAAGATTAGCAATCTTAAACAGATTCCCTAATCACACCACTTCAGATGCTGGAGTGCAGCATATCTATAATGTACCTCCCAGGGAAAAAGATAACACGCTCTCCCTAAAACCAAAATCTGCTCCCCTTGACACATCCCAGATAAGTCTGATGTTGCTTCCCCTCAACCGTGCAGCCATTTACTGTGCAGGCAGGGGGGAGGGGCTTCTCTAGCGCCGTATGTCAAAACAGATGAAGCAACTGGCTGAGAAAAGTCATTTACTTGTGGTCACACCCACGAGTCTGGGGAGTCGTTACATTAGGAGTGCGGGGCGATGACTCGGAGATGGCATGGAGGCAGACGGAGGCTCTGAGGGGCCGTAGATGACTGTGCATTACATCAACTGTGAGGCGCAGTCACGAAAGCAGGATGGTGTGATGTGCAGGAAAAGGGACTTGCTCTAATGTGGCAGGCAACACACAGAGTGAATGGATGGGAATCATCTTCACAGGCGGCGGTTTAACTTCGACCCTGATGATGCTCTGCAATCAAGCCTCTGACATTGACTGGCCACGAGAGGCGGAGGAGAAAGATGGAGCTGAAAAGGAGCTGACCATCATGGCTCCTCCTCATGTGAAATATATGCAAGTCGAGCCCGGACATTCTTTACCTCGGATCGTTCCAAATGAGCAGAACCTGTTTGTTAAATGCTGCTTGTCTGGAGAAGTGCCACCAGTCACCTCGCTGCACATGCCCACGTGCACATGCATCATTAAAATCCTACAACAGCAGCACACACACACTCCTACAGCAGAAACACATATGATGTTCACTTCATGTGTGACCCTGTTCCTTCTTGAGACGCCAACAAACAACGTAGAAAACAAACAAACAAAGGTTCATTAGCTCTCTGCTGCAACAGCTCTGCTCTCTCTCTCTCTCTCTCTCTCTCTCTCTCTCACACACACACCCTGTCAGCTCATCATCCAATCACCAACCACACCTACTCCCCGCAGCTGCACCTCCTCAACCTAATCACCATTCCCTTCATAACCCCAGTCCCTCCATGACTCCTTTAGCACTTTGTAATGTTCTTCACTTACTTACCAGCATTCAGATCTGGGTCCCTGCCTGTTCTTGACCTGCTCTTGTCTCCTGCTTCTGTCTCCAATCACGAACTTTGTTTTGATCCTGACTCTGTGCTATACTACCTCAGTAAAGCTGACAAACCTTCCACCTTGGTCTGCCTGTTTGTGCAGCATTTGGGTCTTATCACTCCCAAAACATCTGTTGATGTGAGTCCAACAGGATCTTTAAGATGTGGGCTGCAAGAGCTTCTCCAAAAGGGTTTTCAAATTATGTAAAGGTCCAGTGTGTAAGATTTTGGTAAATTTGTGTCACTTCTGCCAGTAAAATTGCAAGCGAGTATATACAGACATTTTTACAAATTTATAATCACCTCGATGTAGGACATGCTTTTTCCATTAGCCTAAAATAACCGCTTTAATTACATTAGGAGCGAGTCCGCCCTATGGGGGCCGCCATGTTTTACAATAGCCCAAATTGGACATACTAAGCATCTTTTGAGCTTAAATAACAACCTAGGGCTATAGGTTCTCCTGCATGCTCGGATGGGAAGGGTGAGCTGATGGACACAATATGCCGTTGACGGTCTAATACTGAGAATGCTCAGTGACTGCGTTTACATGGACACAAATATTCTTAAAGGTGCAGTGTGTTGGATTTTGGACATTTTTGTCACTTCTAAAATATTACAAAACAATTAACATACTGATATAATCCTCGAAAT
>JAFBJT010115349.1:99875-159271 GCA_016785325.1 Chascanopsetta lugubris
GGTAAGGTAGGGTAAGTTAGGGTAGGGTAGGGTGGGGTAGGGTAAGGTAAGTTAAGGTAAGGTAGGGTGGGGTTGGGTAAGGTAAGATGAGGTAAGGTAAGGTAGGGTAGGGTGGGGTAAGGTAAGATAAGGTAAGGTAGGGTGGGGTTGGGTAAGGTAAGATAAGGTAAGGTAGGGTGGGGTTGGGTAAGGTAAGATGAGGTAAGGTAAGGTAGGGTGGGGTTGGGTAAGGTAAGATAAGGTAAGGTAGGGTGGGGTTGGGTAAGGTAAGATAAGGTAAGGTAAGGTAGGCTAGGGTAGAAAGTAAAGTAGGGTAAGGTAAGAGAGGGTAGTGTAAGGTAAGGGAAGGGAAGGGGTGAGGTAATTGCATTTTCAGTAATCCAGTGTAATGCAAAAACACAATCCGCAGAAGAGGTTGGATAAATAATATTAGTGTATAATAAGAAATATATATATATTTATACATAGATGAAATATCATTGAAGTCTTAGTATCAATAATAACAGAGTTACTGTATTTATTCTACATTTTATTTGCAGTGCACTGCAGTAGGATTTTGATAAGGCCGTCAGTTACCCATGTTTGTGCTGACTAACAAACAACACACACACACACACACACACACACACACACACACACACACACACACACACACACACACACACACTCAGCAGTACAGGATTGACCCCGTGTGCATCGATAAACCCCCTCCATGAATCAGCGTGGGCTGCAAAAAGGCCATTTAATCCACCTATAGTCAGATTGGGGTTCGGTTGCCGGGCGGAGAATTACTGTACACTTCTGAGATATTGGATTCAGTATTGATCACGGCTTTCTGAGGAAAATGGAAGGAAAGAAAACGGATGAGATGTTGTTTTTGTTTTGTTTTTTCCTTGATGCATATGTGACCCAGAAAAAGACGGGCAGTCGGCCAAAGGGAGAAAAAGTATGTTTGGTTTCAGACAAGTTCACATTAAACACAGACATTTATCACTGAAGCTGTATTGTTTCAGGGCGACTGTCTGCAGCCAGAGTTTATAACACACTGGCACATGTGTACACACACACACACACACACACACACACACACACACACACACACACACACACCAGCACTGTGGGCTTGGCACCGCTTCCACATGGGGGCTGTGTTGCCTCCGTGTGGCCCATTGCTACAAGTGTGTGTGTGTGTGCGTGTGTGTGTGTGTGTGTGTACACAGCAGGAATCAGGTTGTTGTTTACGTTCTCGCGGTGTTTAGTTTGCTGTGTGGTTGGTTTGAGTTGCACACGGAGCCGGATATTCTTTTTGTTCTTTTGCAGAAGAATTCGATAGGTCAGGTCAGGATACTGCAGCATGGGAAACATGTTTCTTTCTTTTATTTCCTTTTTTTTTTTAAACAAAAAAACATCTGGCTTAAGTCCCAGAATTGGTAAAACATAGTAACTCACTCGTGTCCTCAGAGAACCCGTGTCAGCATTTTTCAAGTCACTGACTTTCTCTGTGAGTGAATGCATTGATTGTATAAATGGGTGCTTTTCTTCAGATAATGAAGAACACGCACCAAGCAGTTGTGTGTCTGTGCAGCATCTTTCAGTCACTTTGGAAAGTGAGGTGAGTGTGTGTATATATGTGTTTGTGCATGGGTGTGTGTGTGTGTGTGTGTGTGTGTGTGTGTGTGTGTGTGTGTCTGTGTGTGTGTGTGTGTGTGTGTGTGTGTGTGTATTTTGTCCTGGCAACCACTTTAGGACCTTCAACAGAATAAATACAGGCCTTTGCAGGACCTGTGTCCTCATGTATTTTCTCAGTTTTAAAGTCTGGTTGTTGTTTTTTTTAATTTGAATTATTTGTGTTTGTTTTATTTGATGAGAATTAATATTTTTAAAGCTGTTCCAGTTGAAACGTGTATTGATTCGGTTGCCGTACTGTTATAGGGTGGTTCCATTGAGAATGAGGGCTCTCTGTCAGTGTGTCTCACAAGAATGTGAATTCATTATGATGAAGATGATGATGACGAGGATGATGATGATGTTGAGAATGATCGTCGTAAAAGTGACGATGATGAGAGCGATGAAGATGAGTTACTAAGGTTAAGGTTAAGGCTAGGGTTCCAGACTGGGACTTGAAGTACATTTAAAGCCCTAATAAGGATAACTGTGCAAACTTGTGTGTGTGTGTGTGTGTGTGTGTGTGTGTGTGTGTGTGCGTGCGCGTGCGCGTGCGAGCTGCAGTATCAGCGTGCATACCGCTTTAAAAACAACAAGCATTCGGGGGAGAGTGAGAGACCGGCTGCATTTCCTTAGTGGGAATGTTTGTGTTTGTCGCACTGAACTGAGGCAGTGAGGAGGACGAGAGAGAGAGAGAGAGAGAGAGCGAGCGAGACAGACAGACAGACAGAGAGAGAGAGAGCAGAGTGGACGAGTCAGCTGGGACCAGTGGCTGTGTGGGACCGGGGCAGAGAGAGAGAGAGGACTGGCCAGGCTTTGACCTTGAGGATACACCAGGGAGTCTCGGGGACCCTGAGAGGGACAGAGAGGGACAGAGAGGGACAGAGGACGGAGGGAGGGGTGGGGAGGAGACACCACAGGGCTCTCCCTCACCTCCGGAGATGACCTCACTGTCACCCGTCGGCGCTAAGTGGTGCCGGGAGGAACCCTCCAGGCCAATCCTGTCCCTCCCCTCTGTGGCTCGTCCACCTGCGGTCGCTGACCGGTGCGAATAGCCGGCCGAGCTAAGCCGCTTGCGCGCCGCCCGCGGGTGGCGTGGCGGCGGGCTGCGGGGATGGAGGCCGTGCTGCTGGGTCTGGACGAGGCCATCTGCGCTCGCCACGGTCTGCTGTGGACTCTGACCTCGGCGGCCCTGCGGCGCCTGCGCGTGCACGCCAGGAACCTTCCCGCACCCCTGCACCTCTTGCACACCAACAGGTGTGTGTCGAGGCCCCTGTACCAGGTAGGCTCGACCTCACCGCCCGCAGATTGTGCGCGCGCGCGCGCGTGTGTGTGTGTGTGTGTGAGGGTGGGTGGGTGTGCAGGTGCATGCGGTGAACAGGCACCGCGTTGAGGAGCACGGTGAGGGAGTGTCGGTGACGGATGGTTTGTGAACCTGCATCGATGCACAGAGAGAGGGACAGGAAGTGGGGAGATGAAGCGATGTGGGTCAGATGTGTCCTTCGGGTGACAGAGGACGTCCAGAGATGGGGGGGGGGGGCGCAGGGGGGATGACGGCTCCATTAAGCCCTGAGGACAGAAGAGGGTCAGTGGCACAGCTCCCGCTGCTGAACACGTACGTTGACGACATTGTTTACATACATGTTTCGAGTTGTTGCACTGGCCTGCTGCTCTACGCTGCCCCCTACATGTGGGTGATTTGTTTTTGTTTTGTTGTTGTTTGTGTGGCGTGGGGGATTGGCAGGAAGTTGTGTTGGTTGTCTCTAAGGAGGAGGCTGCTAAAGGTCCAGTGTGTAAGATTTAGGTGAAATGATATCAGTTGTTATCAGCAGATATGGAATATGAAAAAAAAAAAAAGTTGATGTTTTTATGAGTGTATATTCATCTGAAAGTCAGTGTTTTTGGGACCCTTCTATGTTTACATGATACGCCGGTATTTCTCAGTGGAGGCTGCCATATTGCACCACCAGTCCAGAATGGGCCAGTTACACAGACTATTGAGTTCTAATGAAAACTGACAGCAATAAAACTTGCATCAGATGCTTTGAAGGAAAAACTGAGTCGAGGGAGAAACAGCTGCCACACGTGACTTCAACACTAGATGTCACTAAACCCTACAGATTCCTTCAAACTGGCCTGTATCTTTATAGAAATGTATAAAGACCATGATTTTTTACACAAAACACCGTCATCTCGACACTACGCTTCCCCTTGTCCTTTAATCCATTTCCATGGCAACCACTGCACGTAACTGTGCATTTGAAGAGCAGACTCACGTCGTAAGATCCCTCTCATTGATTTGTTTAAAAAGAAAACGACCGTGTCCTCTGCGCCTCCGAACTGTGACTCAGCAGAACGCTCCGCTCGGTATTCACTTCACAGAGCCCTGGATCGGTGCTCGGGGGGGTGGGGGGGCTCTTTCATGGAGCCATTAGTATTCCCCAGGCCTCACCACCTGCCCTGTGTGCAGCTGGCACCTCCAGGACAAACCCAGCAGTCTCACGAGCAGACAGACTCACCCGGGCCTGTCGCTACACACACACGACAAAACCACCATTCGAGCGTACGCCGAAGCGCATGCGCGCAGGAGAACACACACCCGTGCGCTCTCATCCTGTCTGTTTTGCTCGAATTCCCCTTCGGAGTCTCGCGGGGGGAGTAAGCCGAAAATGTGTTTTTCTAACTTTTGTCTTCCAATGTGTTTTCATCTGGCTCCTAAACAAGCATCCTGAGGGGGGGGGGGGGGGGGGGGGGAACAATGGGGGGGGGTAACAACAATGAGAGGAAGCTGAAATAATACACCCAGACCTCCCTGAGACAAACCCATGCCCTCGGCTCCACCTCCTGGTGCGAGTCCACGGACAGAACTCGAAAACACTGATTGAATGCAGACTCTTGAGCAAACATCCTCTGGAGCGTATGCACCACTTTGATGAGCTGCAGATGTAATTGCATTGGCAATAACCCCCGTGCTTGATGGAATGGTACGTTCCAAGGTGGAGGGGAAGTTAATAGTGGAGGGGAGTTGCCGAGGCTGGGGAGGAGGGGTCAGTGTGTCGGGCTGCAGGATGGGGATATCCCTGGCTCGCTGCACCGACTCCCTGCCCGGCTTCCTCTATTACTGTTAATGAGATACCCAGCCTTACACAACACACACAATGGAGAGAGAGAGAGAGAGAGAGCGAGAGAGAGAGAGAGAGCGAGAGCGAGAGAAGCTCTTAACTGTGTCGTTTTGTCTTATCGACTTAGCGTTTCCACTTTCCCACCTTCATCTCCTCGCCTGAGGTGGAAATACCTTTCCGCGCCAGCGCTCTGATCTAAACCTGTTCCCCATTTTCCATTCCAACCCTCCACTTTTGTGCATCTTAGATTACTTCTTCATTTCTTATTTAAGTCTCTCCCTCCGGTCTCCTTGCACACCCTCACTCAGGCCAAGGCCTCCGAGTGCAGCGGTCCAAGTCAGGACACCGGTCCAGGAATGAAAGGAATCGTGTGGATGTGACCAAACTCCGCTGGAGGAGATCCCCTCCGCTCCAAACGTCACTCACTTCTTTGGGGTGCAGGTGGGTGTACGGTTCGGTGACACCTATTGGTGAAGCTGCGCGTTTCCAGCACGCACGAGAACCAATGGCAGCCCCTCGGTCGTCACTTGAGCTCGGCGCCAGCATCCCCAACAGTGGGGCAAAGGTGTTACTTACCCTCTGGTAGCAGGTTAAGTCAGGTTATAACTGCTTGTTTTGATGCACTCCTCCAAGTCGAATGGATGATGTCATCCCCGAGCAGCTGCGACTGCCATTCGTGGCGGTGACATTAACCAGCAGCCCCGGCAACATTTGTGCAAAGCTGTTCGCTGGCCCGGATGTGTGTGTGTGTGTGTGTGTGTGTGTGTGTGTGTAGCTGTTCGCTGGCCCGGGTGTGTGTGTGTGTGTGTGTGTGTGTGTGTGTGTGTGTGTGTGTGTGTGTGTGTGGTCGTCTTCCTCTGGCACAGTGTTCGCACGTTCATCAGGCAGAGTTTTATTGACTCAACAGCCTCCATTCACACATACACTCCCACCCCGCCCCCCCCTCACCCCCGCCACCTTTCACCTCACACCCCCTGGTGTTGTGACCTTGTAAGGAGGGTCAGCGCAGAATGGGCTGCGTCTCTGGGTAACTCTGTTGTCGCTTCTCATGTTTCTTTCCATCGATTTCAGCTGTGTATCTTTTTTCAGACACGCCCCTCCCCTCCACCCCTCCACACACACACACACACACACACACACACACACACACACACACACACCTTCCCAAAAGCAGGATATCCTGTGTGGAGGAGGAGGGAGGGAGGGAGGGAGGGAGGAGGATATAACAAACACAGGTGTCTGGATATCCGCCCTCCCTCGTTATTTACCTGTAATCAGCCCTGTTGTGCGAAGCCTCGGTGCTTCTCCTCTTTGTCGTCGCGCGATGTGAAGTGACGCGCCGCCGAGCCAAACTCGTCCTCGCCTGTAAAACAGTGCAGACTTGACAAGATAAACAGTTTATATCCTGTTACGGAGCTCAGCAATAACAGGAGCTGACAGGCCCCCGGCAGATAAACTACCATCCGAGCTGTTCCCTAGCAACGGGATCATCCCCGTGAAAAGTTTGATCCATATTTCAAAACTACACCATCATACATATTCGACGAGGGGTTTTACTACGGAGCGAGTGTCAGGCTCTCGCGCTCGCTCTCTCTCTCTCTCTCTCTCTCTCTCTCTCTCTCTCCCTCTCCCTCTCTCTCTCTCTCACCTGGACCTGCTTCCTGTGAGACTCGTCCCGTCATGATGATCATATTCCTCCCCGCCTGGCTGATGAGTCCCAGCCCTGTCGGTTATGATGGGAAGCAGAGACGCCCCCTAAAATAACCCAGATATTCAATCCTCCCTTTGTCTGGGAGCTGGTTCACGTCGTCTGTCGGGGCTCTGATAAAGAGCGGGGCGGATCAGTCCAACCCTGCTGCTGACCAGCAAGTGGATTTCTTGGAAGACCTGTGTGTGTACGATTCGGTGACCTCTAGAGGTGAAGTTGCGAGCTGTCATTAAAAGTCAAAAGACGTTTGGTACGTTCTCTGCAGACGTCGATAAACGCACTCACGTCCACGGCAGCTCCGGCAAATAGTCTTCTCCCCCTGTCCAGTCATTACAGAGCTCGTCGAGGTTGAACTTGTGACTTCCTGTCGGAGAATTCTTCAATCGTTAGCAGCGTCTGGCAGCCATCTTTGTTCTGGCTGCCAAAGTCACGCATCTGAATGTGAGAAAAGTCTTTTCCCAGAACGGACACAGAGATTTTTAGGGGGCATGGGAGGGGTTAGAGTGGACATCGCCTCAAATGTTTCCAGTGCCTTCTTTAATTTGCAATCTCACTGGAGGCATGTTTGTGTTTGATATCCACACACACACACACACACACACACACACACACACACACACACACACACACACACACACATAAACATTCCTTTTGGTGGTTGAAGCCGTTTACAGTGTCTTCCCCGGGGGAGACGGTCTTATTTGCATAGTTTGTCTGGAAAGCATTTCCACTAGTCCATTCCCAGACTTATCAAAAACATGGTGTTGGACGAAGCGCACGCGTGTGTGTGTGTGTGTGTGTGTGTGTGTGTGTGTGAGTCCTGTTTAGATTCATCAGCCACTCAACCGTGCGGAAACAATTTTCTCACCAAGCCGTGAATCGTAAATCAAAATTTCATCCGTCATTCACGTTTTGTTGATTCCAGCGAGTCTGACGCCGTCTTGCTAAACATTTAAAAGCCGCCTCCTCCTCTCTCCCTCTCTCTCTCTCTCTCTCTCTCTCCCTCTCTCTCCCCCCCCTCTCTCTCTCTCGCTCTTCTTCATGTGCCATGTCATTGAGTATGTGCGCACCCTACGCTTCTGTAGCCGTTGCCAGAATCTAATTTATCTGGTAATGTGAGAAGATGGCCCTGGCGCTGCTTGATAAGATGGTCGATCACTTGATTAATTACAGGAGTCCCTGCAGGCTCGCACACTGGCTTCCTCCCATCCATCCAGTAACCGAGCCACTGCGGTGCCCATTCTGAACCTGCGGGAGGGAGTCCGTGATGACTTTGTTGATATAGTGTCATCTGTAAGCTGCGATGCGAATGTGTGAATAATTACAACCTGAGGCAGAATATTGTCCAATCAGCTGGTGAGGCAAGGGAAACATTTGGAGTTGCTGTTGTTTATAGGTTGTATATAGGCTATGATTTTACTAGCCCCACCCACTTGAGCTCAAATTGGCCACTACATGTGGCTCCTGACCTAAAGTGCTTTACACCCAGAAAGCTGGTGCACAAAGAGCAGTTCACCCATTTGTTCACTGAAGTTTCCTCTCAGAATCCTGGAGCTCGAAACCATCATGGATTGTTTTTTTTGGTTTTTTTTTAGCTCCATCTAGACATCTGATTGGTTCACTTGTAGTGGATTTCCTTCCGTTTGTCCTCCACCTCTGCAAAGACACCGCACAAGCTCCCGCAACCAGCTGACCCAGTTTCCGCCAAAGATGTACGAGCTCCTGGCTGCTGCCAGCACACGCTGACACAAATAACCATCACTCAAGATATGATGGGTTCCGATAAACACGAAGCCGCCGTATACTCTCGCTCTGCTCCGTCTCGGGCTCAGACCTTTGCCCACTGGGTCTACTTTTCACTCAACGAGTCATTATGCAGGCTGTTGGTTTTCACTCCCGCTCCCAATTCCGAGCTGTTCATCGATCCGTCTCAGGTGCACTGCTGGAATGTACGTTCAGCCTTAAGTCCACTGTCCCCCAACCCGACCAGTAATGTTGCCCCTTTGGGTTCTAGTCCCCTTCCATGCTGCTCTCTGGCCTGCACCGGCAGACATGAAGCACTTCAGCAAGACCGGCCCCAAGTAGACGAATGGAACACAAGCACTTTCAACCCAGTTTGTCCCCCACTGACCCAGCATTTATGGCAAATCAGTTGTTTCCATGACTGTCACTTGCGTTGATGCATTCCACCACCACAGAGCACTGATATGCATGTTTTATTAAGATATATTATACTATACTGCTTTGACCCTGAGCAACACACAAGATAAGTGGGGAGCTGACAAGATGAATGGTTCTTGAGATAGCAGTTTGGACTTATCAGAGAAATAGTTTTGAAGAAACTTTGAGTAACGCGCAACATCGACAGTGACAGTTTGCTTGATTTCATCCGCCGCCGTTGCCAAGTATGACCACTTTTCCAAGTATGGCGGCCATGTTGGAGACGACTCAATTGTCAAACATGATCAAAAATGAGTTGGAATGAATGGAGCCAACTTTGAGTGGCCGACTTGATCAATCTGGCTGGTGTCCCCGTAAATCCCCTGCACGTGTCTGAGCTGGGCCACACTCGTAATGTCCAGAGTTTTGGTGAAATGAGGTGGTCCTCTTCTAAACTGTGGCATTAGTGATAAGGATATGAGGGTTTATGATGGTTTAAGTTCAGAGGTTGGGGCCTGGGTATAGAACGGTAATCCCCGGGGATTACCGAGAGAATCTGGTGAATATCTGAGGAAATCCCTCTGGGGGTCTCTGGGATTCTCTGTCAGTGTGGATATTAGATCCCGTGACAGTGTGTCCACGTGTGTGTTTACCGCGCAGCGGTTTAAAGAGGTTTAGAGTCTGAGAACTTTCAGAGATGAGTGCCAGTTGAATGAAAAATCCAGACTGTTTGATAAAGGGAGTGGTCCGAGGTTCCTTTTCATGCGAGAGTCAGACACTGCATCTTTGGAGCATCCAGGCATTGGGCTGTGTCTAAGTAGGAAATCCAGGGGGCGCAACATAATGTATGAAGTCCATTGTTAAGCTGCGGTAAGTGGCTCGTACATGTGCCTAACCCAGCTTGTCGGTATCGGACCTTTGTCTGTGTTGACCTTCTACACCAATGACCACATACCTGAGGTCAGCACCTTTAGCCCTTGTAGTACAGTGCTTCCACATCGAGCAGTGAATTGGTCGGCTTTACGGGCGTGTACCTTGCGTACATGCTACGCATGCTCGTAGCTGATGCATGCTATGCTAGGTATCTTTGTAGTGCCTTATCGGGTCTATATGACCCCTCAAAGCACTTTTCTGTACAGTTTTCCGTTCACCCACTCACGCAAACATCCATATTGTGCACCTATTTGCAGCAATTTGTATACGAGTACATGATACAATGTGGGGTTCAGTGTCTTGCCCAAGGACACTTAGGCATGTGGAGTGGGAAAGGCAGCAATTAAACCTCTGACCTTCTGGTTCGAGGACAGCTCCTCTAGCACAGCTTGGGTTAGGGTTAGCTTGGGTTATTCTCTCTCTCACACACTGGCTCAAGTAGACATTCTACAGATTTCTCGCCAGGGGGCCTGGCAGGCTTATGAAAGAGGAAGAGATAAAACTTCATAGATACAGAGCGGAGAACTTGACGGCATCGATCCTGTTAATATGGAATGAGAGTTGAGACTGTGTTCATGTGTTTGGACAAGCTTCTCCTGTTTGCTTCCAAACTCTTCCTTCAGGGGGGAGACACAGTTATAAGTTATACTAAGTCATATCTGTCGTCATTTGGAGATAAATGTAAAACGCTAGCTGCAGGACTCCATTTTGGCTCATACATTTTCATGACAGGTTTTTTTCAGCGTTAGAAATGCCTGTCTCTCGGAGGCACCTGTAGACTAAGTTACACTAAATTGGACACTCTTATTCACATTCTTCCAATCTACATAATTGCTTTATTTTCCAATCTCTCCAAGAGTTTCAATGAATAATTCAACCCACTCTCATCTGTAACTTTGCCACTTGATGGATCAGGGTCTTCTTTTATTTACCACACAGCGCTCGCCACCTCATACCTTCATATGCTGGCTCCGCCCCCCTGAGGGGGAAGTGGCCAAATGGAAGATATTCAATACCTTTACAATGACAGGATTCCCTTTGGACAGGAGGAATTACACACACACACACACACACACACACACACACACACACACACATACACACACACACACACAGACCACACATTACTTGCCAGCGGGGTCTCCCGGCAGATGAGCCGGGTCATTTTTCATTACCCTGGCTCAGAGGAATCAAGTGTGCAGCATAATGGAGCACAGTCCGTCTGAGCCAAAGCAACGGAGGGATAAATCCTGGACTGTGGAGAACAGCGGAGGCCGAGCAGACACACTGCGGGACAGAATGTTTGGAAGGGAGGACGGCCCCTCATTTCTCCATTTGTCTCTCTCATTTTCAGTTAAAGGTGCAGTGCGGAAGACGTGGAGACCTCTAGAGGTGAAGTTGCACGTCGTATCCATCACCTCACCCTTCTGAACAGGCAGGAGAATCTATGGTAGACCTCAGTTGTCATTCAAACTCAAAAGATGTTTATTACTTCCACTTCTACAACTGTGAAAACATGGCGGCCCCTGTAGAGAGGACCCGCTTCTCATGTAGATACACATTCATGGGCTCATTTAAGGGCAATGGAAGAAAACCAGAAAACCATGAAACCAGACCAGTTACGGACCACTTCACTAGATCCTGGTGGGGGGGCGGGGGGGATGAAGGGAACATGTTTTTACTCACCTCTCTCAATTACCTCTTGTTCTCTTTGGCTGACTCATTCGATTCCAATTCCCACTTTCGGTTCTTTGCATTCCCACGTGAATTCCCCTCCATTGTCATTGTTGTGCCTTTTCTTTTGTACACCTGTCCTTGTACTGATCTTGCACACAAAGCCCTCCTCTGCCACCTGAGCCAGTACAGCCCCAGGCAGTGCAGGAGTGGTAGAACGAGAGAGGGAGAGAGAGAGAGAAAGAGAGAGAGAGAGAGGGAGAGAGAGAGAGAGAGGGGGGAAGAGGGTGAGGTGTATAGGAGAGTATGTGGGCTCGGAGTGTTGACTTTGTAGAGCGAAGGGTTCCCTTGTCTCTGCTGGATCTGAGGATCACAATGCCGTCGACACCTGGATCAAACCACTTTGGGGGGAGGGGAGGGGGGGGTGCGCTTTCAGTTCATGGCTTTTAACTTGACATCCCTGAGCTGTACAGTGTCTTACAGTGCCTCCTCCTCCTCCTCTAAGTGCCCTACATGTCTGGCAGAGGGAGGGAGCTCAACGGAGATGGTCGGATCCCCCAGAAAGTTGTCATGACAACTTTTGTTTGCATCTTAGCTTGAAGAGTGTGTGTGTGGGGGGGCGGGGGGGGGGGCTTGGCAGGTCTAACATCTATATGTGTGAGTGTGTGTGTGTGTGTGTGTGTGTGTGTGTGTGTGTTGTGTTGTGTCCGTACCAATCTGTGAGTGCATGCTTTTAAAACCAAAGGGTTATTATGTGGGTCGGAGCTCCTGTAAAAGCCGGAGCCTTGAACGATGCTGTTCTTTGACAGTCTCCCCTAATTAGCCCGTAGGGTCTTTAGAGGCCCTCAAGGACACACACACACACACACACACACACACACACACACACACACACACACACACTCACACGTGTGTACACACACACATGCAGAGAGGATTTGAGCTTCTTTTTTTTTCCGATCCCCCCTTTCCTTCTCCTCTCCCCAGCTGTTCTGGTCTTGGGGCATATGTTTATTTGGCCAGCAGAATATATCAGGACAATGACACACACAAACGAGACGCAGCCTCGTTTCCATGCCTTCTGGGGACCTAACACTGACTTACAGTCACTTCCTGTGGAATGGTATTAAGACAAGTCCCCAACTTTCAAGCGAAAGTGTTTTTATTTGGAGAAATATTCATTAATTCTGTTTTTATAAGTTTCCAAAAAACTGATCAAGGTCCCCACAAGATCAGAAACACACACACACACACACACACACACACACACACACACACACACACACACTCACGGGCACACAGAGGAGGATTTAGCAGACTGAACTGTTTAATATTCAGCATGCTAAATGATTAGAGTGTTTGGTATTCCGTCCAGTCACAGGACGGAGGATAGAGGCCACTGGAGTTCAGCCACTCCGCAGTGCACAGTGTCCTTGAGTGTAAGCCAAACGCTTTGTGTGTGTGTGTGTGTGTGTGTGTGTGTGTGTGTGTGTGTGTGTTTGTGTGTTTGTGTCATAACAGCTTCCATTACGGACACATTTCAAACTAGAGTTAAAGGCACTCGAGCATCCATAACAAAAACAAAATGATCAGGTAAACTCAGGATTTGAACTTTCCCATTTGTTTTCTTTTTTTACCAAATTCAGTGATGTCTCATGACACTGTTGCCATGGCAACCTGCCATTGACCAATGGTAAAGGATTATTGGGAGCTGCTGTCCTGGAAAGAAACTGTCAGTGGTTTAGGTTAGGTAAGCAAAGGGCAGGTCTAGGGTCATGCAGGGCAGGTCTCCAGGAAATGAGTACCAATAGATGACCACTAGCAATGTGTGTGTCCTTGCATGTGAGTGTGTGTGTCCTTGCATCCGTGTGTGTTTTGCTGATATGAAGCTGTAAGCATCAGCAAGATGCGGAGGAAAGAAAGAGGGTGAAGTTCCAACAATGAGTTAAAGACAGATTAGTAGGATTACACACACACACACACACACACACACGCAGGTGCACACACACACACACAAACACACATTTATATATAGAGTACTATAGGCAACGTGGAACCTTACACTCCACACTACGTCATTGTGTCTTCTTCATGCTTTGCCAGCAGTATCGGTGAACGCACAGGGTCACTCAGGTCTACAGTGATTTCTCACAGTATGAATTATAGATGAAGGGGGGGGGGGGGGGGGTAAATGATCCTTCCCCTGTGAATGACTCACACAAACACACACACACACACACACACACACATTGGCAGCCCACATCCCCGCAGATCAGCCCCAATGATCGCCAAGAAGATAAAAGATATAACATCTCTCACACACACACACACACACACACACACACACACACACACACACACACACACACACACACACACACACACACACTTCTTTGGCCCAAAACCTCCCTGCAGTTCTTGTTAGTGTGTGTATGCACTTGTTGACCCCACCCAACCCCCCATAACACCCCCCCCCACACCCCTCCATCACTGTGTCATCTGTTCTCCCTCAGAAGCTACTTTAGATACTGAATCACCACATATCTATTTCATCCCAAACACAGAGCAGATGTATGGCCGTATTTTCAAAGGGGCACCCGGCCCATCAAGATATACCCCCCCCCCCCCCCCACCCACACACACAAACACAACACACACACACATACACACACACAAGTGGTGCTCACAATGGCTTCATCAACTATAAGTGTTCCTTTTGGTCTGGAATCCGTGGAATGTCCCAACTGGTGTTAGTAAAGGTCAGGCGGTAGAGAAAGATACGCTTCTTCTCCTTCCTGTGGGAAATAAGCAAAGTGGTATAATCCGTTTTGACAATTTCAATACAGCCCATCACTATAAATAAACACATGCAGAGTGTCGGAGACGCAGGCAGACTAAACACAGCGGCCAGACGCACCGTGGCACAGTATCGTCGCACTCTTTTTATTTGCTCCATCAAGAGGAGAGCTTGTTCTGTAGTAAATATATCCCTGTACGAGTGTGTGTGTGTGTGTGTGTGTGTGTGTGTGTGTGTGTGTGTGTGTGTGTGTGTGTGTGTGTGTGTGTGTGTGTGTGACCCACTTATTTTCTGCCACACAGTCAAAGTCATAACAGTCAGTTAGGGATTTAAAGAGGGAATTAAATGAGGATTGAGGAGCATTTTGCATGAGCTGTCTTCAGACATACTTGGAAATTTGGGACCTGGACATTTCCCGGGATTTAACATGTGAAGTACACAGCAGGTGATAGTCAGGCTCTGACACGTGGAGTATACAGACGTGCCCTTTAAATCTCCACTGTGACATCATGGCGTCTCGTGCCATCTCTGCACAAGTTGAACTCATCATTTCTTTCCGACTTGATGACTATTTAAACGCAAATAGGATGGGAATGGGGTTTCTGAGAGGCCTGCAGCTCCCCTGCTGGCAAGGGGCTGTAACTGCAGGGCATACCAAGTGAGCGCAGCTCATAAATTAGTTGTAGAGATGGACTTGAAAATGTTGATTGATCATTTTTGCGAATATTTGATGGTATTTTGTGATGCCAATAGAGGCAGTGAAATGATTCAAGGCTCATGCAGTATTCAATGTGATGGCTCTCCCACTCTCACATGCACGTCATCCATCATCCCCGGCTCTACTGTTTTACAGTATACAGTTTTGCCATCCATTAACTTGCATCCATGTGTGTAGCACCGTCTCCTGGGACCAACACAGGGTCTTCAGCGTCTTACCCAAGGACACACTAGTGTGTGGATTGATGGAAATGGGAATCAAACTGCTGACCTGGTTAATGCACCCGCCCTATGGCATCCTGAGTGGGTTACACGTCCTTTGCCTCTCTTCAACACTCACACCTACACATTATTACTCGGGGGGGCGTGAAGTTACAGAGAGCGTCTGCATGCAGAGACTCCTGCCTGCATTCTTACATGCGATCCAACGCCTCTGGAGAGTTTCAGATCAACTTTCAAACATTAGGGGGATTCAGCCTCCACTGTGATAAACACAGCTCTATCAATGACACCGTCCTGCTCCATATTCACAAAAGCACTGGGTTCAACTATGTGGCCTTTCTGAGGAGCAATCCTAAAGGAATGAAGAAAGGAATTTCAGATGATCGGGATATCAAGGGGGAACAAGGCAAAGGAACATTAAAAATGAAATCTCTGCCTTCCCCTTGTTCTCTCGAAGCCTTTTATTTTGAAATTTGCAGTATCTGTTTGAGTCATCGGGGATTCGAGCTCCTCTGGGGCACATGGCAGGGAATTTGGAATCACATGTATCAAAGGCAGGATGGATTTGTGCGGATCTAACACAACAAACGCTTGGATCACACATGGAATCTACCATAGAATATGATCTTTGAGACTTTCAAAATAAAAGTAGAAAAAAAATTAAAAATAAATGAAATACACATGGACATTTATCTGTACGTTCTGGTCCCTGTTGTTGTTTGCGTTAAAAATGTAAATAAAGTTGAGGTTTGTAGTAAAATGAGTACAATGTAGAGCTGCAACCGGAATATCCCCAGTTTGTTTGAAGTGTGTTTTTGATTTTTTTCCTAACTGGAACCACATTTCAGTCCTGAAGTCACTCACGGGCAGTGAGGGTGGAGCATACACACACACACACACACACACACACACACACACACACACACACACACACACACACACACACTGAACAAACAAAACAGATCTCTGAGTCGTTTCTCCAGACATTCCACGCTGCCTTTCCATGAACCTCCCTGCTCCATTTCAGCGTCTCACTATGCTGATACATGGGGATACTCTGGGTGGAGGGACACGGGGGTGGTGGGTGGTGCGGTGGGGGGGGGGGGGGGCGGGTATTTTTTTTCGGGGGGGGGGGGGGGGGGGGGGGGGGTCGGTTATTATTTTTCCATTCCATTCTTAATCACCAACTGGAGTGAGAGTGGTGAGGAGCAGTGTGCGTTTTGCTGAACCTTTGTCTTGTCATCTAATCTGTGCCACCTGCAGACAGTGTTGCATCAAAACTGACGGGGAGAAGTTTCGCTTATTCGGCAATAACGACGTCGGCATCTTAAAGTGTCGGACCGCGGTTGCTCTCAAAGTGATGTTTTTAGGAGAGAGTGTTTGTTTTGTCTTTTGCTAAGGGAGGGGTCACAGGCGGAGAGAGTAAGCGTGTGTGCGTGTGTGTGTGTGTGTGTGTGTGTGTGTGTGTGAATCTCAACTGCCTACCGCAGCGTCCCTCAGTCAGGGCTAAGGAGATTCCCCATATTGCTTCAATTAACCAGTCACCGCTGTTTATATCACATTCCAACAATATAGGTTACCTTTTGCCAGCTCAGACCGTCACACTGGTAACCCCCCCCCCTCCCCACACACACCTCCCCCGCCACCTCCCCCGCACGACCCTAAAACCTGACTCCGAGTACCCTTCGCCTCTTAAACCCACCTCGCCCACTTGAATCTGTTCCCCTCTGGAGCCCTCCGCCATAGAAACACACCAGATCAGCACCTCATTACAGCCACACCTCGGCCAAGAATAGAGGCCTGACGGCTCCATCACACAGGGCCCAGATATGTCACACCTACAAGTGTTTCTCAGTTCGGGCCTCACGGCGAAGGTCCTTTTTTTTTTTTTTTTTTAAAGGTGACTGTGTGGGCGAGATGAGGGGCATGAGGTCTGGTCACACAGCTGTGTTGTCCACGGACGCATCGCAGGAAATGGATTCAGGAGGAAGGATGTGCTGATGTGATGTAGTGGCCAGCAGTGCTATTTCATTGTATTTTATCCTATTTTTTTTTTATCTTATTTAATTTTAATATAATGCTATCTGATTTTATTCTATTCTCTTTTATTTTCATCTGTTTTGCCTTTCGTTATCTTATTTTGTTTTATTTCCAGTCTTTTCATTTATTTTTTCAGGATCATAGTGATATGTCATGTATCATATTTTGCGGGTCGAAGGTTTGGCAGTCATGTGTCTAATGTATCCAGTTCCTATAACACATCCATGTCGCTGTCAGACACATGACCTGCCTTGTTTCCTTTCTATTCTGCCTTCCTTTTCCTCTTTGGCCCACTCTGTGGACCCCCCCCCCCGCCCCCGCCCCCGCACTCATTCAGCATCTCTGTAGTTAGGAACGTCCTTTCCAAACGGGATCAATAATTCATAAAGTCTTGTAGCTTTAGTCCTCAGGAACTTCCCTTTGCATATTTGTCTTTCTTTCTTAAAGTCTCTCTAACACCTGCATTGTCCCCTTCCAACCCCCCCCCCCCCCCCCCCCCCCCCCCCCCCCCCCCCCCCCCCCCCCCCCCCCCAACCCCCCCCTTCCCCCCCCTGCCCCCCACTCTCTATGGCCCCCAGCTCTGGTCAAACAACAGGGCCCTTGTGACGGCTAACTGAGGAAGCAACCAATAAAGGGAGATATGCATTTGACCAGAGAGAGAGAGAGAGAGAGAGAGAGAGAGAGAGAGAGAGAGAGAGAGAGAGAGAGAGAGAGAGAGAGAGAGAGAGAGAGAGAGAGAGATGAATGTGTGTGTTAAAGCCAAAAAACAGAGTCATCTGGAGATGTTTAAGTTGGACAGGCCCGTTTCCGGTGTCTGGAACAGGCCAAAAATATCCAGAAACAGAAAAATCCAGCAGGACGGGGGGAAAAGGATACACCTCCTGGTTTCCCATGTGACCCTCTGCGTTCAGCTAACGCAGCTGAATCAAACCGTGTTAGCGACAGAGGCCAAGTCCGTTAAATCTAATTGTCGTCTTTGTGTTGCCTAATGTCTGCGAACGGAATGGTCGTGCGGATTTACGACCGCGGCTCGTCGTTCACTTCTCGACCCGTCCGACACGGAGGCTAAAATGCTATGATTGATAACAAGTGATCAATCATCTCTGGCGCTGACGGGGCAGTTTCAAAGGACGCGTGCGCGTTCGAGGCTACGTGTGTTTTCACAGCGTGGGGAATTACTCGTGTTTCTAATACTGTAATGGCCTCGGTCTATGGTTTCAGAGAACTTTATTGACAGTAGGTTTAGTCTTATCCGAGCCGGCACAGCTCACATTCGGATCTATTTATGGTGCCAGGAACCAGACTGATTTTGTTATGTTAACAGCTCGCGGTTTCAACGGCTGCTGCTCCAGCTGCACAAGGTGAACACAAGTGCCCGATTTAGGTCATACAAAAAATGAGAGAGCGAGGGGGAGAGAGAGAGAGAGAGAGAGAGAGAGAGGGAGAGAGTCTAACGGCTGCAGTGGTCAGAGGGCCAAAAGTCATTCCAGCAGCAAACACACAAAGCTGAGAGTAAAGATGTTTGTGTTTGAATGCGCAGACAGGAAGTGACAAGTTCAACTGACTTTTTGAAAATCATATTTTAACCATTTAGGTAGACGGAGGAAATGCTCGCTTTCGGAACTCCACGCTGTTTATTTATTGATTGTTTACATGTGATCCAGACAGTAGTCTAGAGGGAGTGTTCGTCATAGGAACATTCTGTCATCATAACCTACTTACTAACTGCGTCCGTCTGCTCTGTTCTGCCTTCGCCCACCACGCTACTCAAATTAAAGGGCCAGTCTGTCAGATTTACATGATATTATTTCCAATTGTAGTGAGCAAAAACATTTTTTATGTAAGATTATTTTAATTGATGCACTGAATCCACACAACCTGTTTAGATCAGCCCAAAATTGACTATACTGAGGGGTATCCGGTTGCAATATGCTCCATTACATATTACTAAATCCTGCTCACTGCACCTTTAATGGCCCACACATATCACTATACCTGATTAGCCAGGCATGACATGAGTGACAGCCAATCAGAGCTACTGTTCTTGCACTTTTTAATTATTGTCAAAGTCATGTGAGAAGAGAGAGTGTTTGTGATGGAGAGCTGCATTTAGAGAAGGTGCAGCTGATTTCTCAGACTGTGATCAGTGCTCATTGTTATTTTTCAGCAGTGGGTGCGTGTGTGCATTTCTGCAGACTCACTGGGTGTCACACACACACACACACACACACACACACACACACACATACAGAGAGAGAGAGAGAGAGAGAGAGAGAGAGAGAGTTCTGCAGTTTCTCATGCTGCAGAGCGCCCCCCCCCCCCGCTCCTCCTCCCCATCACCACCACCACCACCACCACCACGTCCCTCCTGACCCCGCCCCCACATCTTGCCTCCATTATTCCCCGTGTTTTCGAGGCTAAGTCCGGTGACAGCAGAGAAACACAGCGGCGGCTGAAGGCAGAGGAAGGAAGAGGGGCTGTTAATACCTGTGTTGTTGTTGTTGTCGTCCCCCCTCCGTTATTGACCGTTGGTACAGCCCGCACCCCCGCTCTTTGCCTTACGTACGTTCCCGGTGCCGGTAGCGAGCAGCGGTAGGAGGAGGAGGAGGAGGAGGAGGGGGAGGGGGAGGAGGAGTAGGCGACTAGCGGTGGTGTTAGTGGTGGTGGTGGTGGTCGGGGGCGGGGGTGGTCGACCGGGTCTGGACCCGTGAGAAGCGTCCCAGCTCTTCTGGAGAAGAGGGATGAGGTGGAGGAGAAGGAGGAGGAAGAATTCAGGGGAAACGCTTCACCGCCGTGTGTCGTGAATGGCGCGGGCGTTACGGCAGGATTGTTTCGAGAATACCGGGAGATACGCAACTAACTAACTCATGCTCACTAAACATGGATGCTGATGTGCCCGCTTCCATCCGCCGGCCGGGAACAGGGCTGTGTTCTGACGCTTTTCTGGCACCGACACGACTCGTCCCTCACTGGAATTAACCGTATTGTTTTTTAAATCCGTTTCCTGTGTGTGTGTCGGACTTGTTTTTGTGTGGGAGCCTCACAGGAAGCAAGGTAAATAACTAACTCATGATTATTATGATATCCCTGCTGCTGCTGCTGCTACTGCTGCTGCTGCTGCACTGACCATCAGGCATCACTGTCATGTTTGTGTGTTAGTGTGTGAACATGGCTGCTCCAGGCTCATATCTTCATGTCATTAAAGGTCCAGTATGTAAGATTTAGGTGAAACTATTCCACTTATTCAGTCATAAGTGTGTTGTATTGATGCTATTATGAGTAACATATTGTCAATAAGACAACAATTGATTGTGTTGATACATTAATCAATGGAATATAAATAAAAAAGCGACATGCCATCGTTTCCAGGAGCAACAAAACACATCTTAGAAAGTGGTCTTTCAAAATAGTTGCAAGTCAAAACAGAGAAACAGCATTTTGCTACAAAAACATAGCAAAACATTGTGTATTATCATGGCAATAGTGTGTATACTACCCCCTGTGGGACACATCTGAAGTGCTTTTAATCAGCAACAATTTATTTGACTATCTAGCATCATGATTCAGTCGTAATCGATTAGTTGCGGTTACATCATCCAAGCGTCAACACCATTAGATCTACATAGGGAACGGTCTTGTTTTTGGAGGCCGCCATGTTTTGCTAGCATGTTTTAACCGTAGCCCAGAATGGACAAACCTAACAACCTTTGAGTTTTGACAAGAACCGACAGCTACCACAGGTCCTCTTACATCAGGGATGTTCATGATTATTTAATTGGGGCCAAGATTCAATTAGGTGATAACACCCAAGGGCCAACGACCCCTACTGCAGAACATGATTAAGACACATACTATTCCAGTGTATCTCAACAAATCCTGATGAGGAATGATTCCCCTTGTTCTACAAATGACAATTAAGCTCAGGCTTGAACAGATTGTGTGACCGTGAGCTATTAACAATTCATTTTGAAAAGAAACTCTTTCGGACACCCCTTTCCTACACACTTGGAAAGCTGCCACATGGTGCTCAACCACCAGATGTCACTAGATCCTATATGTACTGCACCTTTAATCTTCACTGGCTGTGTTGTTGTCAATGAGTCAGGCCCGAGGATGGAGTGAGGTTCGACGACTCACACCTCATGTTTCACAAACGCCGCTGGAACATGTATGAATAATACAAACGTGGAGGTTTTACACGTGTCAGTCAGTTGAACTGTATATTTTCACTGGAACAAATACTTTCTGTCAGTCTTTATGGCTGAACTCCATTTTGAATGATCCAGCCAGTTGGAGTTAGTGACATCTAGAGGTGGAGTTGCCTTTACCTTGATATATTCCCATTCTTTTACGATGCTGCCTGAGGATGAACATGCTTAAATCATATAACCATAGAGGTAATGAGGAGTTCCCACGTGTGTCTGTAAATTCTGCTGTGTCATACTATGACGTTTACATCCATGCATTATTGCAGTTGTAATGAACTGACTGTAATTCATATGCTTTTTATGGTTCAACACATGTTGATGGAGTCTAATGGTAAAGTTACACCTCATAGATGTATGTGCCCCCCCCCCTCCCACCATCCCTTCTACACCCTGTCTTCAGTAAAACACTATAAAGGTGTTCAGTTTATTCATTATGGGATACTAAACAAACATAGGGAGGATCTGCACCAGGTGTAAACATAAAGGTTTATTCCAATGGACAAAATGAAAACAACAAATCAGTATACACTGATAAAAAATAAATAAATAAATACACATCAGTTGCCATGACGCTGCCAGGGGAACAACATGTATGAATCATACAACAGAGAGGTAGCGAGGGATTCCACATGCATGTGTCAGCTCAACATCGTACTGTGAAGTTTATAACATATGTCACAGAACATCAGTGTGGATGTGAACACACCCTGGGACATTAATATTAAATATCATGAACCATAAGGAGATAGGGTTGATGATATTGATCTTTCAGGCCTTGTAATGTTACTGATTAATGTTGTTAATTAATGTTGAATCAATATGTCAAAATGTATTAAAATCTTCATGTTTTATTTTCAACATGAGGAAAGATATTACTGAAGCCATTATCAGTGATCATTAAAGTACAACCCTGCTAATTGGTCATGGCAATAATCAGTCAACTACTATGTGAACTGTATAGACACAGTCTCTGTACTTCAAAGTGAAATTACGTTTAACGATGACAAAGTGAGGTGGGGAGACTTTCCACATGTTTTTGTCATCTTAACTGCATTTATAATGAAGTTTACATCATCACTGCGTGTGCAAATACACCCGGTGACTCATACAGTATGGTCATTATGGTTAAACTCTTATTTTAACTTCAACTATACCCATTTTTATGATGCTGCTGGCAGACAAAAACATGCATGAATCACCCAGACAGACAGGGAGATGGATGGTGAGGACTTCCACAAGTATAGTTACAACACACATCAAAGCGCCCGTATTGGTGTAGATCCATCCAGAGTAACCAGTGTTACCATCCACCCTTTGTACTTTAACTTTAAAATATTCAAAAATGTTTTGTTTCCTTCCACAAAGCTGTTCATGGCAATTTGCGTACATTTGATTTCACGGGGCACAGAAACCCAGCAGCATGTGTCCAACGCCGCAAAGTGCATTTTAAGACTAAAACCAGAGTGAGAGTGTGTCTGTGCCAGATTGAGCTGCCCTAATTTTAGCCTGCAGGCAGTGATTTGTTACCTTGACGTTAAGGTTTTGTTCTATTCCCATGTGCCTCAAGCAGAGTGCCGGTGTGTATTTGTGTGTGTCTGCATTGCAGTTCAAAATATTTGGCAAACAATATGCTGCAGCAAACAAGTTTGTCAATATGTTTTCATCTTTTCACATGTCCTCTCTCATTATTGTAATTCTTAAATTACCTTCAGTGGTCCTGAATCATCATATAAAGAATTATATTTGCACCATTGGGCTGCTACACTATAGTTGTGGATGTAATTAAAATCCCTGTATACAGTGTAAACAGGCAGTGTTTTGCAATTGTAATGTAACTCTCCAAGATGGGAGATGAAAACAGGGGGTTGGGAAATTGAAGGGTGTGTATGCTGTGGTGTGTGTCGTGGAGTGTGTGCACAGGTGCACCCAATCTACACCCTCAAACCACAGGAGATCAATGGCGAGTGGGAGGGTAAACCGACGCCTTTAAAGTAGCTCGAAGCCACACACACACACACACACGCACACGCACACACACATACGTACATGCAGAGTTCACACTGGGATGGCCATGGAAAATTTCACCTTCTATATTCCTCAGTTTTCCCTCATCTCTCTGCGAAACTCTCACCTCCCAACCTGCCACCTCCATGCCAGCAGGCCCAAGCTGTGAGAAAGTGGGTGAATAGTATACCTATGTTGTGGACACACCCTTGCCAAATTGCCAGTGCCTCAGGTGGCCAATATGATCCCGCTCATGGTGAAGGGTTACAAACCGGTCGAGCTTGTGCTCCTGTTTATGGCATCTGGGCTTCGACGGGACATTCTCATCGAAATGTTGACAATGGACACCACTGTCTCTCCCCTTCTTTGTCTCCTCTGTGTCCATCCTCTCCAGCTTTTTTTATTAGACCTTCACCCCTCCCCTCACGCTCTCTACACACACACACACACACACACACACACACACACACACACACACACACACACACACACACATTCACACACATATATACAAAAGCCCCTCAATCTCCCAGATGTGAGGGAAGTGTGGGAGGAGCCAGAGGGTGTTTGAGTTCCTTTGGGTCCCCGCTTCCTGTTAAGTTGTGGAGAAACTTCTCATATGCTGACAACATGACAAACACACACACACACACACTCACACACTCACAAATACCCTGGCACAGTTTGTACATCTTTTCAAGAGCTTTGTGTCTGCAGTGAATTTGAAATCCTCACCCCTCTGTGTTGTTTGCATCTGCTGGACGTATGTCTCAGCCTTTCTCTATCATGGGAAATATCTGGTGTAACTTGCGTGCACATGCATTCCATTTCCCACAGTTGAGTGTTTTCTTCACTCGCACCTGCCTCTGTGTTTACGGATGAACTTGGCAGACGGATATTAACAGTTTTTTTTTTTGTGTGTGTGTGCAGCTCAGATCTGCAAACCTTTGCATCAACAACTCAGACAAACACCGGAGGGAGCGCTGTCAGCAGGCGGCTTTGCACGCTGCAGGTTTCAGACTGATGGATTATAGATTTTCCTCGCTCATGGAGGAACATTAGAAATGTCAGAGGACGAGAGCAGTGCAGGAGGTTGTCTCCACTGGCTCGCTGTGTGTAGTTAGCTCCTGCTATTCCTGTTGAGACGCATGCTGACACGTTGAGCTTGCAATAGATTTCCAGTACTCGATAATCATATTTGTGCCTTCTCTGTCTTCCAGATGACAGAGGGGAGGCGATGTCAGGTCCACCTCCTCGACGACAGGAAGCTGGAGCTCCTCGTACAGGTGAGTCCATCATCCTTTCCCTGTCTCCTTCTTCCCACTCTGTCTCTTTCTCTCTCTCTCTCTCTCTGTGTCTCTCTCTCTCTCTCTCTCTCTCTCTCTCTCTCGCTCTCTTTCTTCCTCTTTGCTCTCTCTCGTTTTCTCAAAGCGAGGGAGGAGTGATGGATCGTTTCCTCGGGGACTGGGTTACTGCTGACCCAGGGAAATGTGGTCAGCAGTCGGTGACTTTGCGTTTTCTTGACGCTCACCTGCAGGAAGCTGGAGCTCCTCGTACAGGTGAGTCCATCATCCTTTCCCTGTCTCCTTCTTCCCACTCTATCTCTCTCTCTCTCTGTCTCTCTGTCTCTCTCTCTCTCTCTCTCTCTCTCTCTCTCTCTCTCTCTCTCTCTCTCTCTCTCTCTCTCTCTCTCTCGCTCTCTTTCTCCCTCTTTGCTCTCTCTCGTTTTCTCAAAGCGAGGGAGGAGTGATGGATCGTTTCCTCGGGGACTGGGTTACTGCTGACCCAGGGAAATGTGGTCAGCAGTCGGTGACTTTGCGTTTTCTTGACGCTCACCTGATCTATCTGCACACATACACACACACACACACACGCGCGCGCACACAGGCTGCTCAAGTGCAAACGACCCTTCCCTGATTTAAAGCACTAATGATGTCCCAAGCAATGCAGAAAGTACTTGTTTGTCCATTTCTTTGCGTGTCTGCAGCATGTTATCTTCCAAATAGTGCAAATAGCAGAGCAGGTTGATGCCCTCCTGCCTCTGTCTTCAGCTTGAAACCCTCCCAGCAGCTCATAAGCAGCAGCAGCAGCAACGTCTACAACAGACCTGTCTCGCATTTGTTTGCAACCCTCAACTTTCTAGCTTGTTATTTGCAGCTGTAGATGAGTTGCATTCTGCCGTCTGTCATCATGTCTGACCTGATTGCAGAGGTTTTGTTTGGGTGAGGCGTTTTGCAGCCTACATTACGTAAGGTGTTTTTTTTTTATAAAGTCTGTTCCATGAGTGCAGTAACTTTTCTCCACGGACAGTTGCTGACCTTCGTTTCCCATCCACAACACTCTCCCTCATAGTTTTGAATACAAAAAGTGCTTTTGTCAGAGGCTTCTTCCACTCACCTCCCAAGCTCCTCTCATGTCCAACCATTACCGTGACTCCTGTGGAAAAGGGAGAAAGACAATAGACAGTAATTGCTCTGGAACAGGAGAAGAGGAGTGAGCGGAGAGTAAAAAGACTGATGCAGAAACTCAAGGGGTTGAGAGAGAGAGGGGGGGGTAAGATGAGAGCTCAGGAGTGGAGAGACGGGAGAGATGACAGTCAAAGGATGGGAATGGAGAAGGGAAAATGGAGGGCGAGAGCTGAGGATGGGTCTGCTGACTTTCTGATTTGATTACTCTGCCAGAACTGATCCTCTCTCTCAAATTGCCACTGCTGCCTGCTCCCGCCTCTCCTTCCCTCTCCGACTTTCGATACCTCACTCTCCGCGCCTTGATTTCTCACTCAACTTCTTGCTTGGCTTCACCTGCTCGTCTTCCGCACCGATGTATTTCAGATATAATAACAAATCACTTTTGGAGTCGGAGTTAGAGCTCATAAATGTCACTTTTACGGAAGTCATTCCAATGCTCAAGAAGATACTGAAAAGCCACTTTATGGACCAACCACAGCTGTTGACATGCTGTCGCATTTCTGGGGACATGCGCTTAATCGCATGGGGGTTAGCTTTGCAGGTAATCTGCCATAGGAATGACGTGCAATCCTAAATAAGGCGTAAAACATTGCAAGATAAGACCCCTACCAATTACAGATACAAGTGACCCATGTATATGAAATTTGAATGGTCATGTGAACCTGTAAAAAAAAGGGAAAGATCTTATCTTATCTTATCTTCTGGTCGGGGAGTTGTGAAATTGTCCCCATCGCTCCCATGTCTATTTTCGGATGCCACTGGTCCACTTTTATATGCTGACAACTCTGAGGCTGCTCATTGAAACAGATATCTATGATCTAATTGATCACAAGATGCTCAAACAACTCTCTGGAAGGCCTTTGAGATGTGACACTTGCAGGGAATTTAAACTCTTCTATTAATGACAGATGGAACCGCCTGAGTCAGACGTGAGTGGCCCACTGGAAGGTCACATTTATTTTTAAACATGCAAGAATTTGAGACTTTGATGGGCAAAGACCCGTTAGTATGAAGAATCAGGATGAACTGTGTAAATCTGATGCAGGCCAGAAATCTCGAGTGCAAGCATGAGCACGATCCCATTCTGAAGCTCTTCATCCATCCATCCTTCGTGCTACCAGTCATCGAAAATGGAAATAACAAATAAATGAATACAGGAGAACAGTTGAATCGATGGACCCAAAAAGTAATACATGTAACATATATGAAAGGAAGGAATCAATGGTGCTCTTTCACATGATACACCCAGGTTTGCCAAGGGTAATAACAAGAGACAGGACTGAAAAGGAAAGGCCAAAAAAAGGGATGTTTTTAAACAGATCACTGTCATTTAAACCAGGAAACTGCTTCTTTCTTTCCCTCACTTTCTCTGTCCTCATTTCTCTCCATCTTGCGGATGCACAGAGAGCCAGTGAGTTTTTAGAAGGACCACAGAGAATTACAGTGTTATTCTTAGTTTTCCAGTCAACTCAGAAGCAGCAGTCAAGTCTTCCGTTCATTTCCCAGAAATGGCTTTTTAGACGGGGTGATTGTAATTCATGAACAGTGCAAACATTTGTATTTTTCATTAATACGGCAGAGGTCCAGTATTACACACTCAACTGAGGGCTGTTTCGTGCTCTCGCTGTCCCATGGAGGTTTTTCGTTCACAGTCCCCGTCTCCTCTCCAAGTGCACCAGCCAGCTCGCCCTCCAAGAACCTGGAACTCGGTCCAGTCAGTGACCTACAACTCTGCCCAGCTGTAAAATCCCGAATGTGTGCTGTTCACCTTTTCCTCTTCCTCCTAACCTTTGATTGCGCGCCCACTGTGGTTTGTTGATGACGTACCGCCTCATTGGTACGGAACCGTGTCCCAGAAGGCAAACACACCTACTGAGCAGGTTGTAAAGATTCAAGCTAACCACCCAGCACACCGCTATGTGAAGATATGTCAATCAAAGTGTGATCACTCCCTCAGGCTGGTGTGGTTTAGGGCCAGGAGTGAACAGGGCATTGAGTTTTTCTTGCCAGTCTTTGTGCGGACGCCTCAGCATTGGAGATAAAAATGTCATAATTCAGCCAACCGTTCCCGTTTGAAACCACAATTATATTTATATTCACAAGTCTTTAAAGAAAACCTACCAATTTTTGGGATCATATAATTTAATTTGTGTCCCCTCTAGATCAGGCTGACTTTCCCAGATGTTCAGAAAGGGCTGCAGTTCCTCAACTCTGTCCACCGTTTTCACTGACCGTCTCTGATTGGACAGCTGGCCCAGTATCTTGTGAATGGTCGGCTGCCCCCACCCATAAATGTATCAGACTCTTCGGAAAGGTGTGAATCCAACTGAATGCCACTGTACCTTCAGCTAGAATTCAAGTTGGAAATCAAGGACAAGACGTCTCAGTCGCCCCCTCTGCAGCAGAGTCAGCCATTAAAAACTAAAGGGCAAGAAAACGTGGTGAAAGCATAAAATGACTCCTTTAATTGCATTTACACCAAACACCTTTGACTTCTAATCTTGCAATGTTTACTGGATCCACTTGCTGATTCATATTCACTCCCAAATTGAGCCGTTTTTTTCCTTGGCCCATAATGCACCTCTATACCAAACTCTGCAGTAATCCGTGTAGTAGTATTTGCATAGTGCTGCTAAAAAGCATTGAAATGCGCTATAAAACATAACCTCAGAACGTGTTACACAGTCACTTAGGGCTTTCACCGACCTACAATGAAGAAGCGCTACACCATTATACAAAGTATGGCTTTAAATATTAAAATCCTGCTCCGAGGGGGAGAATAGATTAAAGTGAATGATAGGCATGTGACTCAAAATCCTTTTCCTTACCCATCCTTGGACACTTAAAGGACGGCCACTTTAAATCAGTTAGCGCACCGTAAATCTGAACAACCCTGAAGGCGCCAAGTGCCTGACTCGCTGTTTTGCAGAGATTAGGCCGTGACTTGCTGCCAGCCTTGCAAAGTGAGCTGTTATTGAGAGTTTGTCACTTTGTCTGTGGCTTCACTCCTCCCTCACTTGCACCTCCCTGGAACTCTGGTGTTGTTAATTACCTGTGCTGCTGTGGAGGCACAGGGTAAACGTCTATTAGCAGTAATGCTGTCTAAGCCAGCAGAGTTTTACTGTCTGTTATAGTTGGCTCTGCACAGCGCGTGTGTGTGCGTGTGTGTGTGTGTGTGTGTGTGTGTGGATAGTCCGGATACATCTGGAGTGTCTCTCTATTATTGTGTTCAGTGTGCCATATTACTTATTTATTAGCTGTCAGTCACTGCTTGAATTACTATCCGTATCTTCCATGAGATTAATAAACATGAGTGGGAGAAATCTGCCATCTCACATGCAGGCTGCAGTTGGAGGATGTGTGTGTGTGTGTGTGTGTGTGTATGTGAAGGGAGTGAACAGTAGCAAATTGAATTACACAATCTCAGTGCTGCTCATGTGATCTATTTAGGATTCTCAACAACGTCATGACAAGACAGTCTTTTTCATATTCAGTCATGTGCTTTTAATATTCAACAGCGTATCTGTGGCTGTTGCCATCTTGTTTGTTTACATCCATACCATTCCCGCGAATGCAGTGGAATCTTAATGTGGCATAAATATTCAAAAACAAACCGATTAGAGTTTACCAGTTAAAGGTCAAGGTGACTGCGACCCTATTATGAACAATTAGAGGTTTTGATTCCTGGATGATCTAATTAGAATTTCAAAGGTTACAATTACACGCAAGACCCATGGCTGGAGCTCCACCAGCCCAGGAGCAGGTGAATGGTGGTAGCCGTGGTTACCAGGCTCCATTGCACCTGCCAGAAAGAGCTGTTACCTGGAGCTTGATGAAGATTTCAGCCATGTGGTGCAGACTAGGCGGAGTTTCACTTGCTGTAACCCTCTATTTCGGGCTTACGCGGAGTCTGAATGAGCTAAGCTGAGTGATATCAGCGTCAGTGTCTCACGCTTGTAGCTGTTGTAACAATCTGTGAAGTAAGAAGCATTAAAAAGCAATGTTTCTTTAACAAGAATGGTAACAAGAAAGACTGACAGGCAAGTGCAGGGATGCAGCCGTGAAGTGTCTTATCTTTACAGCAGTTGACTGTGCACGTCCCCGTCCCCGGCCTCATTGTTGACATGCTGTGGCGCCACAGATCCCTTGTTGTTCAATTGATACTGTTGCTAAGGAGGCTGACTGCTGCTGCTGCTGCTGCTGCTGCTGCTGCTGCTGCTGCTGCTGCTGCGTGATAATAAGAGACCACTACTGCAACGTGCCTCAGACTCAACCCAAACACACATTACCGCTAATGCTATAAAGACAGCCTGTTACCAGACCCTAAAATCTCCACTTTTAGAATTGGTCGGGGCACTTCAAAGAAAGTCTCGCGTTGCCCCTTGTGAGCGGCCACTGTCCCATTTGGAGTAACAACAGAGCCGGGACGAGCGCTTTCATAAGTGACTACCAATTTTCTCTGAGACACATCAATACTTAAACACAGTCACTGTCAGCTCTGTAATCACTTCCTATGACACACTGAATCAGGGGTAACCACTGAGTAAATACAAGATTATCACCCTCTGCATCTTATTCACCTCGTAAATATGCATTTGACTGTAGAAGAGACATATTGACAGAGCTGTCGAGCGCAGAGTCCCGCTTGTTTTGACAGCATCATCTGGTTCTTACGTCGTATTTCATTTGAATGTCAGAACACATAATCAACCTACATGTTCCGTTCCCTTCCCCTGCTGCTTCGCTTTATCGCCTCGGCTCTCTCCAGAGCCTTTTTGTGTAGCAGGATCACTGTAGGCGTCACGCTTATATGAGATCTAGGTCACTGGAGATTCATATGTGTGAGTGTGCATGTGTGTGCATGCATGTGTGCGCTCGCTGTCTGCATGACATCACCCCCTTCTTCTCTTTAAATAGCTCCTCTAGCTTCAGTTGTAGCTGTGAAGTGAGCACACATATCCGGACCGTGGGGGGAGGATTATTAAGAAGCGGCACATTGTGGCACAATACTGTAGCTTTGTGTGTGTGTGTGTGTGTGTGTGTGAGTTGTTGGTTTACTTTCCCCCTTTTTCTACACCGTCCTGTTTGTACACAATACTCCTCAGACTTGTTGTTATGGGGCTGCGTGCTTCCATGATATGGACTTATGTGTGTGCACATATGCATGCAGGTTTGTGTGTGTGTCTTTGTGTCTGTGTGTGTGCGTTTGTGCATGTGTGTGAGTTATTTGTTGACTCTCCCCTTTTTCTACACCATCCTGTTTGTACACAAAACTCCTCAGACGTCTCACTTGTTGTTATCGGGCTGCATGCTTCACGTGATATGGACTTGTGCGTGCATATGCATGCAGGTCCGTGTTTGTGTGTGTGTGTAATGAAAACGTAGGCAGCGAGGCACACCCATGGTTAACCTCAGGGTGTGGCGTGCTGCTGCTCAGGATGTCACAAACCAGCAGCATATGGCAGCAGTCCCTGGCCCCTTTCTTCTCCCAAGATGCTCCACATGCTACGAGGCCATGTGATGAATGGGCCCTGTCGTCACATAACGCTATATAACACGGATAGCATTTCACAACTAGCTTGCACGCTCCTGTGCGAGCTGCACAGGAGCGTGCCTGCAGTACACTCATTCAGCCCCAGAGCCATGACTCTGCAGTAGAGGTGTGGGTCAGAGAGTTGGAAAGGAGGGAGGGGAGGGAGAGAGGGAGAGAGGGGAAGGGCAGGGTACCTGCACTGTCAGCAACATCCCCACACTCCATCCATCTTTCCAGCAGCCTCTCTCTCTCTCGTTTATCCCCTTCTCTCTTGCCCGCCCCCCCCTGGTGTTTGTCAGAATGCTTAGTCATTGCATTAAATCAATAGCGTGAAAGAATACATTAAAACCCCGCCAGGTACTCGGTCCAATTAAACTATAATAGTGTGATAAACACAAGACAACAAGCCAGAAAGTCGAGTCACGCAATGCTAACACTTCCGTCTCTCCGCAGCCCAAGCTGATGGCGAAGGATTTGCTGGACCTGGTGGCCTCTCACTTCAACCTCAAGGAGAAGGAATACTTTGGAATCGCGTACACAGATGAGACGTGAGTGCCTCCGAAATCTGCAGTATACACACGAAATACCTCAGTAACCCAGAACTGCTCCTTGAATTCATCTTGTCTGTGCCGGGAATGGATTTGTCACTTTTGGTAAACAAAGAGGAAAAAGATCACTAGAGCGGAGTTCACGGAAACGTTTGTTTGATCTTGCGAAACCAGCAAAGTCTTGACACTCGATCGGCGCGGCTGTCGGTGTCGTTACAGATGACAGAGGTAGAAGAACTAAGGCTGAGGATTCTCTTGTCTGTCATACATAATGTGGAGGAGCAGGTTTAATGTTTCGGCTGCTCAAAAAAGAGAGAACCGCATGTAATTGCCTTCTGTTTTTGGTTTACATGTTTCCACATGAAGTGCTACAACCTCTTCAACTCAAAATGCCCTTCAGTTGACCTTTGTAGCATTGAGACTGTATTGCAAAGACAAGAATTATTGTTAAATATTCTCCAGTTGTTTGCGTTTTAAATATGTTTTTTAGAAATCGTGTTCCAAAATGTGCCTGTTTTGTTTTGGACCGATTTTGTCCTGAGGAATTCCCAGTGTGGTTTTTATACACTTAACTGTGTTTGTTGTTTTGTGCAGCCTGATTTAGGTATGAGACAGCTCCTAGAGGTAAAATATATTTCCTTTATCTCACCCCAACCTTTCACAGATCGCTTTCCTTTGGTAACCACCTCTTGTCTTTTACATATAAAAGGTACAAGAAGTGTGACGTTTGGATGAAAGTATGATTGTCCTGCTCCGGGGCGAGCCGGAGGTTGGGAGCCTGCGCCCGCCCTGCTTGATGCGTGTTATGAGAACGCTGCTTGAAATGCAAAACTGACATTCAAATTAGCTTCACCGTGTTTTGTGACCTAGAAAGAGACGAGCGTCACAGCGTCCCGAGCCCGGAACGAGTTGTGCGCGCATTGGGGTGATTTGCATACAGGCAAACATCGCTGCCACCTCAGTGTCTCTGTTTTGTGTTTCATCTCTGGGAACCCGTCGATGTCAAGCAAGGGCCGGCCTTTGCTCCGTGGCATTTACACAGCTGCGACACATTCTGAAGCCAGCGTCAGTCCAGAAAAGCAATATCAGCTTCACAGTCCCGCTCGCCCCAGGGCCAATTCTACGGTCTGTGGATTTGTTAGGTGCGCCCGTGGAGAACCGACGCCGCTGCTCCGAGTCCTCCGTGGTCAGAGAGTCCGTACGAGGGGAGGGAAGAGGGGGGTGGAGAGAGAGAGAGAGAGAGAGCGAGAGAGAGCGACATAAGGAGGGCGACTTGGAGAGAGATGTTGCCTTGTTGCTCAGGAGACCATGCAGGGTTACCAGGGTGACAAGCTGTCTCTGCAGTTTTCCTCTCTTGTGGAGGCGAGGGAGAAATTAGAGGAGGGGCAGAGAAGTGGGGAGAGAACAGAACAGAACAGAAGGGAATGAACGGTTGCACAAATACACATAAATAGCAACACTTAATGAGGAAACGTTTGGTTTGTATGTTCTAAATGAAAGCTTCGTCTGTTTTTCTTTTCCTTTCTCTCGTCAGGGGCCATTTCAGTTGGCTGCAGTTGGACCGCAGGGTATTGGAGCACGAGTTTCCCAAGAAGTCTGGTCCCATTGTCCTCTACTTTTGTGTCAGGTGAGTCTTTGTTTATCCCCCAGTAACCAAATCACCTCACGTACACATATCCTCAGGATGATCTTTCAACGTGTATGTGTGTATTCGAGAGAGAGAGAGAGAGAGAGAGAGAGAGAGAGAGAGTAAGAGAGAGAGGGGAGTGGAGAGAGTGTGCTTGTGTACATGCACATGGAGTCATTTTGATAATGGGAAAGATTAACAAGGTTAGTTATGACAGGCCCTGATGAAATTGCTTTGACCCCACTCTTTAACTCCCGCCACAGGGCTGCTCAGCCAATCATGAGCCTCTTAGACCTCATCTGTATGCTCCGCATGCAAATCCCAGCACAGGGCTTCACGCTGAATCCAGGATGCTGCACTCCAACTAAACAAGGTTGCAGGAGGAGGAGGCTTATTAATGTCACGTTATGACAAAGTTACATGCAGTCAAGGTACAGGCCAACATTTCACTGCACTCTGCTTGTCTCAGTAGACAAGAGCATAAGGGGAATCAATTTATTGACTAAAGTATGTTAGATTGTAGCGATATGCCCCATTTCAGCGTGTTGTTGTTAGACCTTTTTCAAATTTTCGTTGCATACAAATCAACGATCTTTAGTTTGTAAACTGATACAACGTCAGGTCCCGAATGTGACAACTTGACAGCTTTTTGTATTGTGACTGTCTTTGTGTTTAGTGCAGATGGAATCACTGTTCTCTCCACATGCAAAACTATAATGCTGTTAAGCCTCCGAATTAAAGCTGGAGGTGGAAACTGTGGAGCATATGCATAATGTTTATGTTCATTGGGGTAATTCAAGGCCTTATCATGCTGTATGAATCCGTTAAGACACATTTCAAAGGTCTGGTTTTAGTCAGACTAATACAATAAATCAAGTTTCTCAAATGTCATGTTAACATAGAATAGGATAGAAATGTTTTCTTCATCCCAAATTGGGGGAATTCACATTATGACAGCTCACAAGGACATAATAAAGGTAAAAGGTCTCTACTTCCTGTTACCTTTGTATTCTCTACATGATCTGCTTCTTGTTTAAACTTGCACATGAATGACCAGTTTAAATGAATGTTCACGTGATAGAACATTTTATTATGTAATGCTCTTTCCTGTCCTCCATGAAAAGCGGACACAATCCCACCCTTTTTGTACTCCTCATACAATGACTCCTCTCATATGTAAAACACTCCTGACTCACACACACACACAGCCACTGGATCATTTTGTGTATATGCAACACAAATACAGAGTGTGTGTTTATATACGTTTTCATTTGTTGGCGTGTGCGTGGGTTCTCGAGTGGGAAAAGAGAGGAAGGGGCACCTGACCTAAGAAGAGGTTTTCCCATCTTTCTTAGCCTTTTAATGAAAATGCACCGCCCTCGCAATTCACTCTCTGCCAGGATCATACAATTATACATTCACTCACGCGCACACACACGCACGCACGCACACACACACACACACACACACACACACACACACACACACACACACACACATACACACACACAGGGACTCTCTGATAGGGAAAGGCTTTGTTTAGGGCCCAGCGGATGTTCTCTGTCCCCAGCATATCTCAGTGATGTCATACACCGCGGGAACTGAAAGTTGGTTAGCAACGTACATAGCAACGTGACGCACGTTAACAATGCGGGTAAACCGTCATTTCCAGCCGACATTTACAACACGGCTCCAATAATGTCACAATGAGATGGGTGTACCGAAATCATATGTTTAGCTCATAGACCCATTGTCCATTCTATTTGGAGAGTAATGGCCTTGTTCTGCAATGTGGCAGTGATACTATTGAGGGCCACACACTGTATTTAAAGGTGCATTGTGAAAGATTTGTTGACCTCTCGAGGTGAAAGTGCCTGCTGTTTCCCATCACCTCACCCTCAACCGTCTGAACATGCAGGAGAACCTATGGCAGACTTCAGTTGTCAAATGTTGTCAAACTCAAAAGATGTTTAGTACGTCCACTTTTACTACTGTAAAAACATGGCGGCCCCCACAGAGAGGACCCGCTCTTGAGTATGTAAATATACATGAATGGCCTCATTGAAGGGTAACTGAAAACGAATAAAACATTTAGGTGATTATACATTGATGAAAATGTCAGTATGGAATTGTTTTGTGATATATTGAAAAGTGACAAAAATGACCAAAATCGTACACACTGCACCTTTAAGATAAACGTCCCTGTCCTTATCTCAGGTCGGCCATCAAACCATATGAAACAACTGTATGTTTGTGTTGGTAATGGCGGCGGGGCGGTTCAGGTTGAGGGTCCCCATGTGTGTATTTGCATAGACTAATAGGTGTTTGAGGATGTTGGTTGTGCCGCTGTGACATCATGAACTTTGACCCCATTTGGGGGCTTTACCCCCGCCTCTCTCCTGCAGTTCAGACCAATCTCTAACCTCAATCTCTCCAAATGTCACACTGACTGCACCACTGCTACCACCCCCCCCCCTGCCCCTCCTCTCTCTCTGTGTCTTACACACACATCACACACACAAAACACCCTATACCTCTTAAGCCTGATTTATGCTTGCACATCCATCCTAGCATGCGTAGCGACGTAGCCTTATTTCACATTCACAGAAATGGAGCTACACACATCGCAGCGACAAAATCCACTACTACATCTGCCCTTTTAGTAGCTCTTGTATTTCCTTCCAGCCATATCCTACTACCTCTTTGTTGCAGTAATACTAGTGTATGTAGCTTTTTCCTCCCATACATTATTCAGCTCCAACTCTGCTCATTTTCTATTGCCACAAGAACATATTAAAGGTGCAGTGTGTAAGATTTGGTGGCATCAAGAGGTGCGTGTTGTACCTATCACCTCACCCTCGCCCTTCTTCGCATGCAGGAGAACCAATGGTCGACTTCCACTGTTTTAATCCCGAATCTTTCCACATGTAAATATTCAAACTCAAAAGATGTTTAATACGTCCACTTTTGCTGCTGTAAAAACATGGCGGCCTCCATAGAGACGACCCCCTCCTCATGTAATTACACATTGTTGGGCTCATTTAAGGGTAATGGGGGGAAAAATAAAACATTTAGGTGATAATACATTTATGAAACTGTTAGTATGAAACAGAAATCTTAGACACTGCACCTTTAAACACAGCGGTGGAAAAATCCCCCATGATACCAACTACAGAATTGGCGATGCACTTGCTAAATCACATATAAACACCATATCCAATCCATAAGCACACAAGGCATCACCTCTGCATATATATGCTGCACGTGCCGTAAAGCTGGCTCTAAGCCCCCTTTAAACGTGGATCCCTTAATATTGTCATCAAGAAGCCCCTCTATCAGGCTGCCTGAATCAAACGAGTCGCTCTAATTCCACTCCCATGTTTGATTTCACATAGCATGCTCCCCAATTGGAGGCATGATGTGTCCCAGCATGCCCGCTCTCCCGTTTACACACATATCGATCGGCTGTGCAACTCCATCGACTGATGGCACCAAAGCAGAACAGCAACATTACCCTCAATTTCTTTTTTCTATACCTTTAACACAGAATGACAAGGTGGAGAAAGAGAGTGCAGCATTCCCACCAGTGTGATGGAGGCTTTACGCGCACACACACACACACACACACACAGACAATCAGCCTAAATGTCAGACCTGAATCCATTATCAGTCCACATGCATTTATTTTCATTTTGCACGGTGGCAGGTTTCCCATGTGTAGGTGTGCGTCTTAGTGCAGGTGCCCCCTTTGCCATATATCCGCATGTTTTGTGCTGTTTGTACATAAATGCCCGCCCCCCTGCTGATTCAGTGGGGGTCTTTTCGCACGCACACCACTGCGCTGGCAGCGAGTGTACGTCTCATCAACACGGTGGCTTTAATTAAATGTTCACGCAGAATATTGACAAGGTTCCTCATTCTCTCTCGCAGCTCAATGGGTAACGCGATTTAAGCTCTCCAGTATTGATCCCTCGACAATCTCTCTCACTCAATACCTACACACACTCCAACAAGCGCATTCATTCAAATGTGCTCATATGAACATGTGCTTAGGTCACCTCATGACCTCCTACGGGGATTTATGCTCATGTACTCGTGTGTATGTGTGTGATTTCATGCTGAATGCATGGTGTGGGGGTTTAAAGGGGAATGCCAGGGCACACTTGAGAGCTTCTGGATCACATGGCATCTTTTTAAATTTTTTTTAATATATTTTCAGCAGTCGACGATGAATAGATTTCTACTGTATCATCCCAGCTCCCCTCTGGCTCTGCATGCATCCATGAGCTAAATTTAGATTGCGTTATTATGTTAGTTCCCTGCTCACCACCCAGCCAGAAGTGGGTTACTGTGCCTCTCTCCCTCTCTCCGCTGTGTGTGTGTTTGTGTGTGTGTGTGTGTGTGTGTGTGTGGGTGTGGGGGGGGGGGGGTGAAATCACTGCTGATGAAGCAGAGAGGTATACAATGTGTCAAGTGCATCATGTGCACATTCTACTGGCCTGTGAGCGAATGTGAGTGTGATTGTAAGCGGTTGCACGTGCACAGTGTGATTGTGGACGTTGTGCACGCACTTACAAACTGATAGTGTATCATTGCCCAGCACCAGAGAGAGAGAGAGAGAGCGAGAGAGAGAGAGAGAGAGAGAGAGATGGTTGAAGAGGGGAATGAGAGGATGTTGCTTAACACATCTGCCTTTGGTATGGTGCGCCCCCCTCTGGCCTCTTTGATCACTGCACTCCTATTCTACACCAGTGATCTTTACATTTGCTTCTGAAATGCTTCGTTGCAGTTTGTCGGGTTCGCTGTCATTAACATTTCCCTCGCTGTCCTTTCAGATTCTATATCGAGAGTATATCCTACCTGAAGGACAATGCCACGATTGAGCTCTTCTTTCTCAATGCAAAGTCCATCATCTACAAGGTAAATGTACCGGTTTGTTGACATGACAGGCTTTATGTGACTCTGGGGGGAAATGCATCATTCGCTCAGAAGGGTTGCGCTCGTAGGTTTAGTGTTTTTTTGTTTTTTGTGTCTAAAAACAAGATTTGTGTCTGGGCTGTAGCACTGTGATTATGTGAAGTGTACAAGGCTCTACACTGTGACTAACATGCCACTCCATCAGCCCTGTTTGGGTTCTAAATGGAGAGATGCCCCCATGAGGCCGTCTCCACACTGATTAGTTGAAGCAGAAAATGTGAACTGTTTGCATCAGCTTTGCGCCGTAATACTCCCTGGCAATGAGCAAATCATTTGACACATTTCCCTGCCATTTTCAGCGTGGAAGCATATTTCTTCGAGCTGTTTCATGTTGTCTAAATGGAGACAAACACCAAAGTGCACAAAAATAGAAACCAGGTCTAACTAGCAAATAGCCTACACTGTAATATGCAATGATAGTAGTTGTAGTTTAGCTTTTAACTAACGTGTCTTATCATCAGTTGATCTGCTGAAGCACAATGTACAGTATGTAAGTACGATGATAAGTTGTGTCCAATAGAGGGCGTGTGTGGCCTAAAAGCAATGTCTCATTAAAAACCATGTAGAATATAATCAGGTCATTACACCCTGTCCTATTTCCTGTCCTGAACTGGTGACAGAGGTTATGCAAGCCAGATCCTGTAAATGTTTATATAGTGTATCAACCGAGAATGAACACGGACACAGACTTGTGCATGGAGCAAAAGTTTTTGTTTTTTTACTGCATGTTCAGTACACCGAAGAGTTCTCTGAACCATCTTCATCTGAATTTGTGAAATAGTAAAACAAATCTGGAAGTGTCGAAACTGGAATAGCAGCTGTGTTCACATATTCTACTCTGGTCAAATCCCAACTCGATACCTTTCTAATAACATTAGTGCACATGTTGTGTGTTCACATGGGCATCAACAACAGGAAATGTCATCTTTGGGAGACCACTTGGTCTTAAATATTCATTTTACTAGTTAGATAATACCAAACCAATTATCTGACCACTTATCTTACACCCCCCCCCCCATTCAAACCCAGCAAGGCCTGAAGTCCAAACAATATCCTTGTGAGTGGATGATCCCAGTGGGACTGAGGCGCAAGGACAACAAGAGAAGAACCATAAACATATTTAAAGTAAACCTGTTGTGCACATAAAACAGGGCTCGTGAGAATGTGTTTGTATAATTAATGAGAACCATTTCATCCCATGCTGCGGGCACATATATATTTATATGTGTATACTACATTAGAAAAGCACACAGTGTGGTTTGGGATTTGGAGCCACCCTGTGAGTTTACCACCCAGGGTGGGTTTACTCTGTCTTGTGTTTCATTCTGCTCGTCTGATCTCCCAACCAATTAAGAGGTGTATTGTAAAGGGAACATTCCTGGCATACTTGACCCACTATTACTCACTAGCCACTCACCCTTATCCAACCCCCCACCCCCCGTAACGCTCCGTACAATAGCCGTGTACAACGTGTGGATGTGAAAATGCAAACCCATCACTGATCCTCATACAATTAAACGACTCTCTCAGACCCAAGGACACATTTCTAATAGCAGGTTCCTCTCGGCTGTGTTTCATTTCCACTCGCCTCCACTCCGAAAACGAAACAGTAATACATTATAAAAACACCTCCTGGAAATGGTTCCAGAGTAATCAGTAACCAGAGCATCCGTGCCTATACCCTCAACCCCTAAAACCTCCCGTCTCTCAACCCCCCCCCCCCCATTACCCCCCCCCCCCCCCCCCCCCCCCCCATTACTTTGCCTCTAATCTCCGAGCTCCATCCACATGAGGAGGTCATGAAATTAGAGATGGGGGGCGGGGGGAGAAATGGTGGCAGGGACTTGAAAGAAAGTCCCTGCACATCTTGGGGAAATGGATGACGGCCAGAGGCACGTCCACATTTGTTTTTAACTCGATGCCAGCAAATGGAGAAAGTTTGATTCACGTTCCTTGCTCTTCTGTTCTCATTTCAGGAGCTCATTGAAGTGGACAGTGACATCGTCTTTGAATTGGCCTCCTATATTCTCCAAGTAAGTGTTTTGTGTGTGTGTGTCAGTGTAGGTATTTGTCTTGTTCCAGCCCTTTCTCTTTCCTAACCCTTTTCTGGGTAGGTGAGTCCATTAGCCGTAGTACTGGAAGGTCAGGTTACACATAGGCTGAGTGTTTTGTGAGTGTGTATGTGTGTGTGTGTGTGTACGTATGCAGATGTACAGCATCAGGTATCTGCTCTGCCTGCAGAGATTTCAGTCCAGATGGAGGTGTAGTGTTTCCCTCTGATTCCGGAGCAGCAGACCTGACCTGCATGTTCACCTCAGCAAACACACACATTCAAGTCACATGACCCTGATATGTAAATTCTCCTCTCACTATGTTTCTCTTCTTCTTTTTCTCATCAATAGGAGGCGAAAGGTGATTTCACCAGGTAAGCAAACCGTAGTGTGTACCTGTCACTGGGTGTATTAGAATTCAAGATCATGGTGTTTATAGAGTGAATACGGTTTTTTCAATACAAATATAAACACATGATTGTCAGCATCGATCGTTAACACACGTCAAGTGGCTCGTTGAAGATGATTGAGATGAACCTCCAGAGTCTACAAAGGTCTACCAGGAAAACCTGGTTGATCAAGTGTGTGATCATTTTAGCCAAGGTTCACTTTCTCATAAACATGAGAGGTCAGAGGTTATAACATTCACAAGGCCTCCGCAACCACACCGAGGACTCGTGGGTAATATATAGCTCCCTGTGGTGCAGACGCCTCTGTGGTGGTCTGCCACACCGTGAAGCACGGAATTGGTTTTCGTCCCCCGTCTGTTGTTTTCCCTAATTGAAATTCCAACATGCTAACACGTGGCAATCTGGACGGTGGTGTGTGTTTGACCAGGTTGTGTATTTCCCGTCGTGTGTCTTTTGGATCGATACATTGTGATTCAGATGGCGCAGACACAGAGAGGAACAATAGAGATGATGTCTCTGATCCCGCCGGCTCCCCCGTGCATTGAGGTGTATCGCTGACAGCTGTCTTTGTCCTCCATTCATTTACATTCCATCCTGCCTGTTTCCACCTTCTTTCCACCCGTGCCTCACTCTGATTTTCAGCTCCGTGCTCGTGAGGAAAACAGGGATTACTTGTTTGAGCGCGATGAAAGACGGAGCTCATGAAAGCTCTCCCGACATGAATTGTGAAAAGCATCCGTAGTCAAACCCACGTTCGTTAGGAACAGAGCTCACGGGCACAGATGAGCTGCTGCCGCCGCCGCCGCCGCCGCCGCCACTGCAGCCCACATGTGGGCTCTTCTGACGCACTGTACAGACCCCCTGTGATGTCGGCTTAAATGTGTCATCGTTCATCCCCCTCGTCCCTTCGCGGTGCGGTCGTCACCTCTGACCTCATTTCCATGGGTGAAAGCAGTAAATAAACACCGCAGAGTCCCACAGTGGGCTGGAATGTGACACACTCTGGAGACATTCCTTTGCAACCTCCTCCCACTCTCCTTAAACCTTCCCGCCACACACACACACACACACACACACACACACACACACACACACACACACATACCTCATAAAAAGACAGTAGACCCTGCGCTCAGGAAAGACTGTCATTACCGTTGCACTGTTACACTCTCTCATATTAAAGGTGCATTGGGCAACTTTCTAAACACAGTCATTTTCAAAAATTCAAATCAGGAACCAGTGACTTAGGTCACCTATTCCCAGTCAAATGATGGGGGAATAGCGTCTGAAGCGCACACTTCCCCTCCCAGCCTCCGGTCCAGAGTGCAGGTGGCATCTTAAACCAGCTGACTAACAGCGAGTCGCGCTCGGCCGCTCTCATCTCCCTTTGAACTCTGGCTCATCCTGGATTGGAGGTACGGCTGCTCCTCACTCCAGCGCTTGCTTCTGCGCCATCACCCTGGTTGCCACTGTTGCCGTGGACGGGTGTGTGTTCACAGAAGGGAGAGCACAGGTTGCCGCGACCAGGTCCGGATGGCTGGCCCTGCTGATTTTTGCTGCGACGACACACACTGCGAGCGAGCGAGCGTGCTAAAAGGTTTACGTAGCATTTCGGAATCCTTCTCTCAGCGCCGCTCGTCTAAAATTCCCATTAAACCAAGCGATTTATCGACTTGAAGGGAGGAATCATTTTCAGGCAGTAATATCGAGTATGATTTAGAGACATGCCAGCGCGCGCTCACTCCATTGTGTTTAATTTTTCATTTAATCGAGCCCTCTCCTTTTCCTCGATACAGCCACACACTCTTAATGGGCACTTACTTGAATGGATGTCAAGCGATCTCTGCTCATAGCTGCATTCACACGTTGGAGGAGAGCAGTCGGGCGGGTGGACGAGATGGATCTCTTCCAGGGCTTTAGCGCATTGGTTGTCATGTTCCCAGGGCTTTCCCCGATCCTCCGGGGCCTTGGCAGAGGACAGGGAGAGGCTGAGGGATTAGAGCGGGATAGAGAGACCTCCTGCCATTGGAGGTCTGAAAACCGGAGCCGGTGCCAAGTCTCCGTGGCTCACCACATGGTTCTGTCTCATTTACTGTGTCTTTGTCTCTATGTTTTCCTCTTCCATCCCTCCTCTTTTTTTTATCTCCCTTTACCTTCATTTATGTGTCTTTTCACGTGCCAGTGTGTGTGTCTCTGTGTGTGTGTGTGTGTGTGTGTGTGTGAGGGTTTCTTTTCCGCTTTCCTCTCTCTCTCTCCCTCTCTCTCTCTCTCTCTCTCTCTCACTCTCTCTGTTTCAACGCATCGCTGCAGCTGTTCAGACACAGACCGGCCAATTTTTGGAAACACAGAGCATTTAAGACATCTGTATCCATTCCTAGTTCCTGTGTCCACATTCCTTCAAAGTTAACATCACATTTCTGAGACGGTTCTGGGAAAGAATGATCTGTTTATGCTAAATGTTTGAAGTATTTGTCTTTCAGCGCGTCGGCCTTTTCGCGTGAAAATGTCGGGCCTACAGCGGGGAATGATTGCTCGTGCAGAAGTGGCGTGTAACCATGTGTTGTGGTCGTCTTTCTCTCCCCCAGTAATGATGCAACCAGGTCTGACCTGAAAAAGCTGCCTGCTCTGCCCACCCAAGCCCTGAAGGAGCACCCATCCCTGGCCTACTGGTGAGAGATGAGTCCCATTATCCAGCAAACCGCCAGAACATTGCACACACTCTCTCCCCTGCTCTCCCTCAATAATGTGCTCCCTCCCCCCCCCCCCCCCCCCCCCCCCCCCCCGATTGCACTCGCTTACAGTGAAGACCGGGTCATAGAGCATTACAAGAAGCTCAGTGGGCAGTCCCGAGGCCAAGCTATTGTCAAGTAAGTGTGTCTGTGGTTGTGTTTGTCCACTCTACGGAAGGTGGTGCTCGCTGCAACCCTTTACGTGTCTTTCTCTCTGCTCCTCACAGTTATATGAGCATTGTGGAGTCTCTGCCCACATATGGAGTACATTACTATGCTGTAAAGGTACAGTTTTACTACTCTGGCTTTTTTTTTACACACACACACACACACACACACACACACGCTACATTTCAGTACCATTGACATTTGAGCCTATACCGGAACTGTCTCTGTAAAAATTCTGATACTAATACTTTAGTACATTGCAAGCTGCAGTCAGTATTTTATTGAGGTATTCTGTGTGTTGTGTGTTACAGGACAAGCAGGGGATCCCGTGGTGGTTGGGTCTGAGCTATAAGGGCATATTCCAGTATGACCACCAGGACAAGGTCAAGCCCAGGAAGGTGAGACAGAGAGACAGAATCCTAATTGTTCATGAACCCATGAACTGAGCTGAGTTTGACACCTCCGTTCTATCTCGTCTGCAGTGTCAAAACATTGTTTCATTCCTCCACCCCTCCCTCCCTTTTTTTTCTAAGTCTATAGTTAAAATAAATAAGCGGTCGAGTCAGGTGAAAGATTCTTCCTCTGTTTACCCGCCTGACATGTCACCTCCGTCCATTTTTCCATTCCCTGATTCAGGACATTGTTCTTTTGTGTCAGAGCACGAACAATACACGGTGAATACTACTACTGTCTGGAGACATTTAGTCTTGGAATGTTTTGCGTCCTGTCCTGCTTTTCTTTCTGTGGACCAGGTCCCTCCTCCTCCTCCCTCCCTGCCTCTCCACACAGCCTGTGTGTCGTCTGCGAAAGTCTTTCCTACCTCACCCCCTGACCCCGAGTCGTGTTAAGGGCCCTCATCTCTGACATTCAGCCACGTCTCAAAGGGTGTTAATGGGGTTAAAAGCGTCCCACCACTCTGACTTATCGCCAGTACACATACATTGTTAAAAAAGCCCCATACAAGAGCAAATAGTCACACACACACACACACACACACACACACACATACACAATGAACTCTGACCTCACCATCCTGGTGAATACTTCCTGTCTGCCGCAGCTTTCCTGTTTGCTGCTAACCCCATATTGTATGTGTTACGTTAAGAGCATTCCAGTCTCGAGCCCCAATTCCTAAATACTTTGAATCATGTGACTGCAGCGGGGGTCAATCGCCATGGTGATTAGATTAAAAAAAAAAAAAAAACCTGGAATACAAAGCGCTTTAAGTCACATTGAACTCACTGACACAAATGCCAGAATGAGCGAGGTAGGAAGCCCGTGAAAAGGTCATAAACCGTGTGTTTTCTTTATCGCAGTGTTTATACAGGTTGCCTGAACAGCGTGAAATATGATAAGTTACGGCTTTGATTGTGATAAATGTCACGGCGGAGAATGACAGAGAGAGATGGAGCAAAGAAAGAGTTAAAAGCGGTTCACACACACACACACACACACACAAGTGACTTATCAAGCGTTCAGCTGCCATAGCAACGGTCAGAGTGAGTCATTGGTTCATTTAGCTTCGGTTCTGATCCCCTCACTTTCCTCTTTTCTCTGTGTCTCTTTATTCCACACTCACATGCACACACGCACGCACACACACACACACACACACACACACACACACACACACACACACACTCTTTGGATAAAGAGAAAGTTAGACTGGGCCTCCTTGCTACCAAGCTGTTTTTGTATTCTAAAAAGCTTGACTGAAAAGGGATTTGTTCACTGCATGTCCTTCATGGTTAAAGCTCCAGTGAACATGGTGGGATTTCTTTTCCTGGAGGAAGAGACAGAGTTGCCTTCTCTTTTTGAAGTATAAGATTGAGTGACATTCAGCGGTGACGTTGCATGATGCAGCTTATACCCCAGTTCGTCAACCAGAAAGACACATCAGCCTCCACAGAGAGGACACACACTCATCGTAAGATATACAGCTCATTCTTGGCTAATGAATAACTTGTACATTTTACACTATATTTATTTATTGTTCTATTCCCGTACGTAGTAATGTGAGCCGATGATGAGATTATTCTGTTTTTCAGTCTGGTTTCATTGCAGCCCTGACAGACGCTTGAAGCTAAAATCAGGCTCTGGGAGTCGGTCGACACACAGACCCTATAATCTCCACCTAAATGAGTCAGAACACACTAACGAGGCGCTGCTATGTGTGTGGTTAGGTGGTGTTGCCCTGTATATATATATATATATGTATGTAAATGGCCGCCGGTGAGCTGAAAAGTACCTTAACATCCACAAATAAAATTTGGGGGGTTGTGGTGGATGGTTTTCATTTAGAAACAACAGGAAGTCCCCTTGTAAAGAGACTAATTAACTGCCCACACACACACACACACACACTCCTACCTTATGTATATGATACCGCACAGCTGACATCACTGAGTCACTTATCAATGAATAAAGACATTTTCTATAACACAGTCATTTGCTTAAAATACTTCATAATCAGTATCCTCTGAGTCGCCGTGCTGAAAACTTGAACTGGGACAAACTGGTGATTACGCTCTGACTCACTGGTTACTGGTAGTGGACTGGCCGGGCCGGATGATTAATCATGAGCTTCTTCCTGTCTGCTCAAGCAGGGATGACTCTCATTACTAAAATAACATGGACCTCTGCTAGTGACCTCGTTCAGCTCCCTCCCTCCCTCCCTCCCTCCCAAAGATGAACAGCTTTAAAGGCCCAGTGTGTAGACTTTGCTTTGCATTTCTGTCTGTATTGGTTCTATCCATTTTACATTTTGAGTAAACACGCAGCTACATAGTCTTTCCTAGTCTGAGCCACCCCCCCAAAAAACACAAACATCACCTAGGGATACACCCAGTGTATCTCTATCTCCATGACAACTGATGGATGAGGATCGTCACACCCCACCTATCGGTGAAACAATAGTCTTTGGCCACCCCCAGGTCCAACTGTAGAAAAAGAATAGTACCTGGCCTTAAGAGTCATTGTGGCCTTTTTCTATTTAAGCCTTCTATTCTTGTTTGAGTTCCCCCGGGGGAGCTGACTGCGTTTTACACTCTATCAGATCTGACCTTTGCATCGGTTATGGATGCGTGCTCATGTGCACAGACGTTAATACGAGACAGGCGAGGGTCCGTGCATACGAGCGCCCCGTTGTTTGTGAACAATGACGAGTCACTTCCTTTGGTTGTGTGCATTTGGGCCATTAAGTGCAAGTGTTTGAAGTGGATTCACACACACACACACACACACACACACACACACACACACGCACTGCACAACCTTTGCCCTAATAACAGAATAACAGAATCTGTCTGCAGGATTTCATCAGATATAAAAGCTATTCCCAAAGTACTTGCAGAGACTACAAAGGTTTCATTATCACCACCGGCTTATGTAACAACCGAAAACCGCATAGACGTTCGACACAGACCGCCTGTATTGCCCTTTGTTTAAAGCCCTGTGACTCCGTACGTGATCCATTTATACTTTAAAGTTGTGGTACACATGGATTTGTGGGCCAGTGTTTGTAAACACTCCGCTCAAAGTCGGCCCCTCCCCCTAGTGGGACTACGCGGTCGAAGGAAGGTTGCATTTCTTGTACTTTTACAAGCTAATTATGGGAAACCGCCGGCACTTTCCTCTCCAGAAATGTCCCGTTCACAGCAAAACAATAAGAAAACACAGGCAGAGTCTCCACTAGTAAACACACCACCTCACACGTCCAATGGGTTGTTAAATATCACCTCTGCATCTTCATTGTTTTTGAGGGAAAATCTTGCGTAATGCACCTTTGACACTGTCTCCACAGTCTATCCGGGAACTTCAAAGCGTCCACACTCCAGCACAGCAACACCGACTGTTGTGGTCTCGTGCCTGAGCACAGTTACAAACACCTGTCTTATCTCTAAGGCTACGGTCCACGTGTAGACACACACACACACACACACACACACACACACAAGCTCACTGACACAATCTCGACTTCCTGCTATATTTAGCACCACGCCACATTAGCACTTCACACTCCACTGAAAGTGTACGGTACACAAACCCATCTTGATAAGAGCAGCGGTTTTGCTTTCTTCGTGCTCATGCACGACGCGCACACACGCAGAGCATAAATACATACAGAAGACTTTGTTTACATTCTGTCTTCGTAATATGTCTCCCCCCTCTCCCCCTCCCTCTCCCCCTCCTTCCCTTTCCTCCCTGTCATCCATCTGTCCATTGTTTTCCCAGCCTGTTCAAATTCCTGCGCGGCGACCCGTTCCTCCCTCAGCTCCCTCTCTCCTCACTTTTCCTCCTCGCCAGGGTCTTTGACTTTGTTTCTTTTTCCCCATTTGTCTCTTTTCTGCTGTCCTGACGAAGGGCTGGTTGTTGCCTTCACACATTTGTGTGTGTGTGTGTGTGTGTGTGTGTCTGTATTTTCATGCCTGCTCCAGCTGATAGTTTCAGGCCCTCTGTGTTCTGAAAGAGCCAACAGCACCTTTTCTCTAACTAGAAACAGACTTCAACTATGTGTGTGTGTGTGTATGTGTGTGTGTGCGCGCGTGCATGCATAATTGCGTAGGTGTGTGCGCATACGTGTGTGTGTGTGTGAGTACACATGCACAGCGGTCTGACTAAACAAAGCAAGGGCACTTCAATTGCAGGGGCCACATAAAGCTTTCCCCCCCTTCATCACTCCTCCCCTGACCCCTTGTTACACATACACACACACACACACACACACACACTCACACACCGAAATACACACACACACGCCTCCAACCACAGGGCCCAGAGCAGGAAGCATAGTCCCTGTGGGAGGGAGGAGGGGTCAGGGGGAGGGAAGGCATAAACGCCCCCTCCCTCCTGAATGCTCACAGCAAAGCTGCAGCAGAGGAGGAAACTTAACTTTTACACACTTTATCTGCACACACACACACACACACACACACACACGCACGCCTACAGCTGGTGAACACCCACCATCCAAAAACGTTCTGTTCCCATGCGTCTGGGAGGATTTAAGCAACACACACACACACACATGCAGAGTAGGAGGAACTTTTCTCGCCCAGCTGGCTTTGGCTTCTTCTCTTAAAGAGAATCTGATGGTTTCAGAACGTGGACAGAAAGGAGAGGAGGGGTGGAGGAGGAGGAGGAGGAGGAGGAGGAGGAGATGAAGGAGAGACAGCCTCCTCCCTCTCTCACTGTCTCTCTCCAGAGTGAGGTCATCCAGCGCTGGGATCCGCTGTGGACAGGACAGCCTGGTCTGGACCTGATCAGAGAGCTCCAGATGAGGTCCAACCTTCTCCGTGCCGGACTCCTCCCTCCTTCCCACTTTTCGCTCTCCTCCTCCTCCTCCCCCTCCTCCCCTTTTATCCATTGCACTTTCTTTTTTTCTTTTCATAACAAATTGGAAGGTACAGCGATGAGACTTGGCCGAGAGTTCTTTGGATTTAATGCCAGGGACGTTTTTGGACACGAGTGATCCCCGGTGATGATGTGTTTCCTCTGAACCTCAGGTGTTCCAATGGCGCCAGTTGGAGAACCTCTATTTCCGAGAGAAGAAGTTTTCGGTGGAAGTTCATGACCCCAGAAGGTAAATTTACATCACACGCTTTAGATCCGACTCTACGTGATCAGCACCTCGCTTCACCATCTCTTCCATCAGTGACTGACTTGAATCTCGTGCTCATGCTGTGTGCCCTCTGATGTGGATGCCGTCCAGTAGCATTTGCTGTACGTTACCACTCTGCCGCATGTGCAAAAGTGTGAGGCTGCGTCCGGCGCAGGAAAGCGAGAGATTTGAATCTAACACCGTAATGGTTGCAGAGTTTGTCTTGGCAAATAGAGCAAGACATTGGGGATGTCCCTGCGGAGCCTGACACAGATTGATAGGCTGATTCTTAACACGCTTGTGCAGCCACATGCTCAGAATCATGTGCTCTCTCCCTCCCTCTCTCTCGCACACACACACAGGGCGAGATGGTTAACGATAGCTGTTGTACGGAGGAAGCGACCTCTCTCGTGTTTATTCAACGTGGCTATATGTGCCGAGTGTGATTCTACAGATGAGGGAAGGATGGAGAGGGAGAGAGAGAGGGAGACGGGGTGAGAGAGAGAGAGAGAGCGAGAGAGAGAGAGTGGTGTTTTCTTTAAAGGAAGCTGTCATTTTGGGCAAGTGGGTCGGTTGCTTGGCTACAGACGTGTGTTTAAGCGAGGATGAGTAAACAATGGGGAACATCGTGTGTGGCGCTCTATCAGGTCGTCTCTCCCCAGACCTCTAATATTACTCTGCGCTGGTCACAGCGGTAGAAGAGTGAGTCACTGTGCCGCCGAACGCGCGGCGCCGCCTCCTCGCTGTTGCATTCGGTGTGTATAAGGAGGCCTCGTGTCCGCTCCCACTGTAGGGCGTCTGTGACGAGGAGGACGTTCGGTCACAGCGGCATCGCCGTGCACACGTGGTACGCCTGTCCCGCTCTCATCAAGTCCATCTGGGCCATGGCCATTAGCCAACACCAGTTCTACCTGGACCGCAAGCAAAGCAAAGTAAGACATCGTCAGAGAGGCACAAGTCAAACTCTTAACAAGATTTGAACTCTGGCCTAAATGTCCCGCACTGACGCACTCCCCTCTTTGTTCTCGTCCCCACAGTCAAAAATCCACGCGGCGAGGAGTCTGAGCGAGATCGCCATCGACCTCACGGAAACGGGGACGCTGAAAACCTCCAAACTTGCCAACATGGGCAGCAAGGGCAAGATCATCAGCGGCAGCAGCGGCAGCCTGCTCTCCTCAGGTCAGTATGGAGAGGGTGTGTATGTCCTGTGCATCACTGGATTGCGGGGTATCGGCGCTCCTTCTGCCTCCACTGAAACAGGAACTGTATTGCACATTTTGTTTTTTACACCGATCCCTTCCAGTGGGTTTGCTCGCCAAAGGCTGGATCCCTGAGAGCCTTCACATCGCGAGCTTGCCCCAGACGCCTGAAAGGATCTCCGGCTGCATTCACACATCCACTGCTCCACTGGAGTTTTTGTGGAAATGAATCTGGAGGCAGCGGGAGATGTCTGGAAGCAGATAGTGTGTGTGTGTGTGTGTGTGTGTGTGTGTGTGTGTGTGAGAGGAAAGGAAATGATATGTGTGTATGTTGTGTTTGGGTGGGGGGGGGGCGGGGGTGTGTTTTGTGGAAAGACAAGGGAGGGGCAAGCGCAGATATGTGTGAGTGTGCTTGATTTTCTGCGTGTGTGGTAATGAGGGGGAGGCTCGTTGACAAGCGGAGGGACAGAAACAGCTGCTTCTGGAAAGAGGCCACTGAATCACACACCTACTGTACACACACACACACACACACACACACACACACATACACACACTCTCCCACCCACTCTGTGTCTCTCTCTATGTGCACCACCCCCCACCCACACACACTCATGTCACACAGACTCATCCTCCAGAGGCCCCCGCACCCCACCCCCCACCCCCCACCCCACCTTCACCCCTCTAAATTTAGCGAGTGAAAGAATGGAGAGGACAGCGGCTCAGTAAGACAATGTCTGTCTGTGCCGAACACATAATGAGCGTGACAGACAGATTTATACGGGATCTGAATTTAGCATTCGAGTGGAAACTGCCCCTTCAAACCCGAATCGGTCACGTAAGCACGTGCACCATTTTGGAAAACACAATATTCAGACTACAGCACATCTTATCGAACGATTGAAGTTTCAGCGTTTACTTTTCAGTTTCATTTTCCTGTGATTGGATCCGTTTCTTCTCCTTTTTCCTCAATTCAGACACACGAATAAATCTCTTCCTTCTCCTCTGATCTCTCTGCTTTATCTGGCCTGTCCTCCTTATCTCCCTTTTCTATCCTCTGTTCTTCCTCAGTTCCACCCAACATCCTACCCCCCCCCCCCCCCACCCCCCGGACATATCACACACACACACACACACACACACACACACACACACACACACGGTGTCTTTGTCTTATCTGACTCTGTCTTTGTCACTTGTCTCTTTAGTATAGTGTCATGGTGTCGATGGCATGTTTGAGGCCCCTATCCTCCGAACTCTTTTGCCATATTCCTGAAATTAGAAATATGATGACTGTCCCAAGTTGTAAAAATTAAGTTCCATTCATTGCAAACTGCTGGAAGGCGGATGCTTGTCATGGTGCCGCGCAGGAAACGACACAGGAAATTGTGATGGCATGAGACAGAGAAGAAGAAATGAGCGCTAATGTTCCCATCGCAAAAAAATGTCAGGGGAAATGTTTCGGTGTCGGTATTGTCACATCCGTTCAACAGAATGACACCGGGTACGTAGGAGAGTCGTGGAAAATGGATGAAAACCAAAAGTTGAACCATTAGAATGAATACGACTCATGTATTATTAAAAAGACAGAAATGGGTTTGTGGTTCTGGCCTTGTCGCAAATAATGATGTGGGCGTGACCAGCGGCGCTGCATCTACAGATGAGAGCGGTCCAGAGGGCACGATACATCTGAAACGTATTTGAGGCAGAGGTCGTTCCAGGCCCTACAAGGCAGTGTCCTTGTGTTCACTGCCACAGCCAATCTGTGCTCTCTCTAACTCAAAGATCATTCGTTACATCATTTTGAAAACGTGTCAAATCTGGATATGTGAAGCTGCTGATGAGCTGATGCAAAAACTCCCAACTGATCTGTAGTTGTTTTGGAACCAAGTGGTGGTTTTTGCCGCCACAACCGTTGCCGTGGTTAGCTTTGTTTTGTTGCTATATTTGACTTCATAGTGAACCACGTAGGGTCACAGAGAGTGTGTGTGTGTGTGTGTGTGTTTGTGTCATGTTTGTGTCGTTTTCAACCAAGCATGTTGTTGCATACAACACTGGCACCATGTGAGTCCTGGAAACAGTGCGTCACAGACTGTTGTCCTAAACTGCCCCCTTCCTTGAAAACTTCACTTCCTTATCGAAACGTTCCCTTCACTTCCCTGTAAACATCCCGTTTGAGTAGCAGGTGCATAAACAATTTTCATCCTCGCAATTCCAAACATACACAAACACACACACACACACACACACACACACACACACACACACACATTCTTGCGACTGCTGCCCTCACCCTCCATGCCACGCTCTGTTCCCTGCAGGCTCTCAGGAATCGGACAGCTCACAGACGGCTAAGAAGGACATGCTGGCTGCGCTGAGGGCCAGGCAGGAAGCTCTGGAGGAAACGCTAAAGCAGAGGCTCGAGGAGCTGAAGAGCATCTGCATCAGAGAAGCGGTATGAGAGAAAACGCCGACTTGGCAAACGCTTAAATGCTCTCAGGCTCATCTTTTGCTCACTTTATTTCCCCCGTCTATTTCCCTCTATCTCTCTTTTGCGTTTCCCCAGGAACTGACAGGAAAGCTGCCCAAGGAGTATCCTCTGGATCCAGGAGAGGAGCCGCCGACGGTGAGACGGAAGATCGGTACCGCCTTCAAACTGGACGAGCAGAAAATACTTCCCAAGGGAGAGGTGAGGATTCGGCCCTCAGTTTGACTCAATAAGATCTAATTCCAACTGAATGAAAACAGGAGGTCAGCTCGAGACGCGAGTCCTTGGAACACGTAGAAAGCTCCTGTCTACCTCTGCCGGGCTGTACGCTGTAATTGGAAAGTGTGGAGTGCAGCGTCGAAACGCTCAGTGCAGATCAAGAGTTGTGTTATGGCCATTTATTTTCGACACAAAGCCGGCAGATTATCTTGTTTTGACAGGGGCTCCCGTTAAAACTCTCAAAGCTGGATTACAGAATTCAGCGCACTAACGGCAGGGTTCTGAACAATATATGTTTTTAGCATTAATATAGTCACAATACACTCAAAACTCCAATGACTTCCCAGCGTTTAAGTACCAGATCGGCTTTATGGCCCATCACCCGTCAGGAAGCCACAGAATCACTGCGGGATCGTAGAGCTTCAAAGCGCACATGAGCATATTTCACTAAATGTACACTGACTTTCGGGTGAACTTCTAAATGAGAAGAATCCAACATTTTAAATGTAACCGCTCTCACCTCAACCTTCCCTCACAGAAGAAGGCGAGGGTAACATTCAGTCGTCATTCAAACTCTGGTTTGGAACAGCTGTCAAAACATGGTGACACAACATGTGTCTGTTTCTGACGTGAATGGAAAAGGCTCATTCTTAGATAAACAACATGTGTGTGTGCATTCAGGTCATTATAGACTTTCAAAAACACCATTGACAATTTGCCCGTAGACACGGAAGAGAGTTCAACTTAATCTGACACACTGGGCCTTTAAAACATCTGCTCTTTAAAATGACAGGGGGCAGTGATTGGTTACGGTCGATAAGTTATCTGATCCCTGCTCGTTTATGGAGAAAGCACAGGAAAGCGAGCTCTGCGGAGTAACAGTCTGACGTGACACACCCTGGACTTTACAAAAGCTGCTGCTCTGCGTCTTTGTCTTGTTGCCATTTTTTGTGGCTAAATTTTCCAGAACAGCACAACTTCTAAAAATAGTCCGCCAGCACACTCACCGCCATAGGAAGTGGTGATAGTAGGATTGTGAGCACGGCGAGGATTGTGTGTGTGTGTGTGTGTGTGTGTACGTGTGTGCTGGCATGCATGTGTGGGTGCAAGTCGCTGAGGTTTTAGGTTTTGAAAGGTTTTCGGACACGACATCGCAGAAGTGCTTTGCACAGCACAATTCATCCCGAACACCTTGAACTTGGGCTCGTCCAATGAGAAGTCAGCTTGATTCTACACATCGTTTCTCTCTCTCTCTCTCTCTCTCTCTCTCTCTCTCTCTCTCTCTCTCTCTCTCTCTGTTTGGGCGAATTGAAATCATGTGTGTTCTGACGTGTGAGACCACACAACACATGAGAGCTAAACATTGTCTCCAAATTTGTCACAAGACCGACTTAAATCTTTCACCTATACACCATTACATTGACCAGTTTCTACTATACTGAGTAGGAACATGCAATACGCTCTCACCGGCCACTTTATTAGGTACATGCGGTGGCTTATGACTGGCCCTCTGCTGCTTCTCTGCCTGCTTTTGGTAGAGATGACGAGTTTGAGTTACTGGTGCCTTTCTGTCAACTCCTTCCAACTCCTTTTCAAAAAGATATTTTCGCAGATTTATTGCCACCCCCTGGATATATATTCATTTTCTGTCTTTTTTCGAGTTCGCCGTAAATCAGCAGCTTCAGCAACCGTAAAACTTTCAAATTCACTTGAATCCCTTTAATTCCCCATTTCGATCCTCATCTAGATGCCTAAATGCAATGAATTGCTGCCCAATTATTGGTTTATTTGATATTTGCACTAACAGGCAGCTGAACAGAGGTACCTAATAAAGTGAGTGTATTTGCACATTAAAGCAGGTTATATTTGACTTGGTCCTCTTCACAGTCCCTGCTCCACAAATCTGAGCAGCAGCAGTGAGGGCGGGGAGCGGACGGATTGATGGGGGACTTGTTATTATTCGAGTGTGTCAATCGTGAATATGAGGTGGTGAGAAAGCGCTGGGTTGCTGAACAGATAAATGATTTCCGCGGTGTGTTTTCTCTGGCAAAGCTCCGCCTGTGTCCGAGCAAACACATTGCATGGGAGAGCGAGAGTCTGAATACGTGTCTGCAAACCCGGCTTTGTTATTGTTGGCTCCCATGTGGATTTCTGTTGCTAAAAACGGTGAGCAAATCTAGTGGCTCGCTTGTGTAACTCAGCTGGCACTCGTGTCCCTGCGTGTGTGTGTGTGTGTGTGTTTATCGCAGGAAGAGGAGCTGGAGCGGTTGGAGCGGGAGTTTGCCATTCAGTCGCAGATCACAGAGGCGGCGCGGCGTCTCGCCAGCGACCCGCACGTCAACAGCAAGAAGCTGAAGAAGCAGAGGAAGACGTCTTATCTGAACGCACTGAAGAAGCTGCAGGAGATCGAGAACTCAATCAATGAGTACCGGGTCCGCTCCGGGAAGAAGCCCACCCAGAGAGCATCGCTCATCATCGAAGGTAAGCACCCGGCTCCTGTTTACACACCACTGGAAAATCGAATTGTTAACAGAGCACTTAATTTATAGCAACTTTAACTGCGAGAGCGCATCACTGAGATCTTTATAGTGGTAATAAAGGTCCATTATAGATTTTCGTTCGATTATACGGTCTCTAACTTGCATTTGTCGTCCCACAGAAGCCAATATTGGTTCTGAAGACAGCTCACTGTCTGACGCGCTGGTCTTGGATGATGGTGAGTGACGAGCCTTTTTGTTATTCTTAAAGGTCTAGTGTGCAGGATTTGCTGGTTGGTGTTAAAGTCTGCCCCTCCTCCCCTGCCCCAAAACACACCTTCTTCGCACATAAACACACCTCAACGTAGACACCTTGAACACACGTTGTTTCTATGAAAACCCCTCAAACTACACCTTTAATTATTTGACTCGCAATGCATTGATACACGTGGCTGTTGTGTTGCTCATCATAAAAGAGATGATGAGTTCACTCCTCTTATTTCTTTTTCAGACGACCCTCAAGTCATTGGGACGCCCACCTTCTCTCCGGTAGCATCACCTCACAAGGGCCTCCCTCCTCGGCCCCCATCCCACAGTCGGCCCCCTCCGCCACAGTCCCTGGACGGCCTGCGACACCTGCACTACACGCGCTCCGACTACGACAAGTCACCCATCAAACCCAAGATGTGGAGCGAGTCGTCACTGGATGAGCCCTATGAAAAAGTGAAGAAACGCTCCTCTCACTCCAGGTACACGTGAGTTTATCTGCACAGCACCTTTGACACAGCAGCCGCACAGATGAGTGGATTCATTCAGACATGTGATACAATGCGTTGTGTTGTGCGTGATGCACGTTTTCATCGCACCTCGTTTTAGTCACAGACGTTTCCCGAGCTCGGGCAGCACAGACGCGGGAGGCAGTAACTCTCTGCAGAGCAGCCCCATCAGGAGCCTCCCCCACTGGAACTCTCAGTCCAGCATGCCGTCGACCCCCGACCTGAGGTCCAGGGCCCCTCACTATGTACATTCTACTAGGTCAGTCTTCAAGCCTGTGGTTATGATTCCTGGCTGTACCCCTCTGATACGCATTACAGTGGTTTATATACACTTACTTCGTAAGGGGTTAGTTATTAAAGGGGTAGTACTCTTTTTTTTTACAGTGGGAGTCTATGAAGTACTTTTGCATATAAATTATATTGCATGCAGTACACAGTACTCACACTGTTTGGAGAGAGATACAATGCAATTATTTATGTGTATTATTTTTATTTACAGTGACAACATTCATAATACTGTGAATTAAAGAAATCCATCTTGTGTTTTAAATATTTTCTACAGTGTGACCAGAATAGAAAGTCACATCCCATTCCATATGACTCTCTCCAGACAGTAAGTGTTGTAAACTGTCCCTTTAAAACAGGACCTTTCCCCTCACTTCCTGTTGTAGCTGCAAGGGTCTTAAGTTCTTTCATAAATTGCAGAGAATTCAACGTATCCTTTGTTTTCATTGATCGTACAGGTCAGTGGACATCAGTCCCACCCGTCTGCACAGTCTCGCTCAGCACTTTAGGAACCGCAGCTCCAGCCTGGAGTCCCAGGGCAAGCTGCTCACGTCCGACCCCGACACACACACCACGCACACCCTGGGAACACTGGGCAGCCCTGACTTCTTCCTGGGCCCCGGGCGCAGCTCCAACGGCTCCGACGCACTGGACGACTGCTCATCCTGCACCAGCCAAAGCAGCTCGGAGCACTACTACCCTGGAGGTGGGGCCCCCGGCAGCAACCCCAACTACTCTACTCTGGGAGAGGATTCACCCTCCAAAGCCAGGCAGAGGCAGAGGCAAAGGCACAGGTATGAGATAGGAGATGAAAGGCTCAAAGGCATAACTCCGTTATATTAAAGGTGCCGTGTGTTGGATTTCAGAGATTCTAGTCACTTCTAAAAAATATTACACAACAATTACATGCTGAGATTTTCATGAATTTCTAATCACGTAAATGTTTTTTTCTTCATTACCCTTAAATGAGCCCATTAATGTCTGTTTACATGGAGAGGGGTCCTCTTTACGGGAGCCGCCATGTTTGTAGAGTAGTAAAACTGGAAGTACTGAACATCTATTGAGTTTCAATAAGAACTGAAGTCTATCACAGCTTCTCTGAAGGTTGAGGGTGAAGTGGTGGCTACAACATGCGACTTCACCTCCCGATGTCAACAAATCTTGCACACTGCACCTTTATGCTTTTATTCGATCCACAGCGCTGACATTTTCTCTCTGTCCAGGTCCGCGGGACACTTGGGTTCCTCCAACTCTGGCTCCATGCCAAACCTGGCAGCTAAGAACGGCACCGGCGGAGGTCCAGGCGGCGGCAGCATCGGAGGCGGACACCACGGCGTTTACCTCCACAGCCAGAGCCAGCCCTCCTCCCAGTACCGGATCAAGGAGTACCCCCTTTACGTGGAGGGCAGCCCCAACCCGGTGGTGGTGCGCAGCCTGGAGAGCGACCAGGAGGGTCACTACAGCGTGAAGGCCCAGTTCAAGACGTCCAGCTCCTACACGGCCGGAGGACTGTACAAGGAGGCCTGGGGGGGAGAGGAGGGAGGAGAGGGAAGCGGGCGACTCACGCCGTCGCGCTCTCAAATTGTACGGACTCCGTCGTTGGGGCGAGAGGGCGGCGGCGGCGGCGGATCTGGCGGCGGGGGGAGGGCGGCGGTGTCCGAAGAACTGCGATGCTGGTACCAGAGGTCCTCGGGGAGCCTGAAGGAGAGGAGTCACTCGCACTCGGGGTCCACCTCCTCCGAGACGGGGTCACAGCACGGCACTCTACGAGGGAGTCGAGTGGGGACACTCGCCAAGGGCTCACCAGGTGAGTCAGCTGCTGTTGTTCATAGTAAAACCTTCTTGGAGCGAACACAAAGAAGGAAGCACAAAGTAGAATTTTTTTTTCCATTCGCTGTAAAACATTAATTGTCAACAGCTTATCCAGTCATCTGTTTACACCAGTATGCATAGGGTCCTTCGGGGTATCAGTGTCAGGGCCAGTGACACTCCAACAGCAAAAAAAAATAACAAAAAGGATTATTTAGTCAATTTTTAATCTAAATATGCTTCCACATCATTCATTATATGATAATAGACACTTTAAAACACAGGTTAACTTTGTGATTTAGGTGGAAATACTCACAGAAAAACATCAGAATACTGTATTTATGCCATATGTGTAAATAACAATACAGCTTTGGATTTTCAAACATGTAGAAGTATTTTATAAGTATAAGGTCTCTGTGATGAAGACGTGTCCCGCGCCACGTCATTTAAGATTAAACCTATATCCTTGCGGGGGTTGACGTGTTGTAATTAGGAAAATGTTATGCCCCGTGTGAGGCTCGAACTCACGACCTTCAGATTATGAGACTGACGCGCTGCCTACTGCGCCAACGAGGCCTGTTTAGTTGTGGCCACAGTGTTTGTTTACAACAACCCATGGACCAAATGGTCTTTACAACACAAAGGTCACGACCCCTGACCCTCCGAATGGAGCATAGTTGAAATTCCATTGCCCCTCCGCTCTCCACAGCCTCTCTTGTATCTGTTTTCCTGGTGTGTGTACATTTGATCCTTGTTGTGTGTTTGTGGAACTAACGTATTGTC
>JAFBJT010115349.1:174632-194658 GCA_016785325.1 Chascanopsetta lugubris
GCTAGTGTGTGTGTGTGTGTGTGTGTGTGTGTGTTGTGTGTGTGTGTTGTGTGTGTGTGTGTGTGTGTGCGCATCCATCCGCATTTTCCCTAATACAGGTGCAGAGGCAAAGCTGCATCCACTGGCCCCGCTGAGCATTCACCACTTCTGTGGAATCGGAATCTGATTCAGTGCGTCTCCGAGATCCTCGCGCTGCTTCGATTTGCTCTCTGCTCACAAAGATCATATATCAGCTTCATGGGACGCAGATCCCATCGCAGGCTGGTGCTTTGCCCATAGGCAGGATGTAGCCTAAAGGAGCAGAGCTGGGACTTGGTGGAGTGGGAAGGGAGGAGAAGAAGAAGAGGTGGAGGAGGAAGACAGGGGAATGAATTAGGGACTATGGGGTAAAAGATGAGGGTGGGGAGGAATGGGCATGGATCCAGGCCCCTGAATAAAATGCATAAAGTACACAGTCAATTTTTAATGCTGTTTAGTTTCCACCGAGAGGCCAGATTTGCATCCTCATCCCCTGATTATGACATCTTCAGTCAGCATTCCAGGCATGGCTTTGCTCACACACACACACACGCACGCACACACGCACGCACGCACGCACGCACGCACACACACACACACACACAGTTATTGTGGAGGTTACTTCTGCTGAGAGAAGCTAATCGAGCTCTGACTCAGCTCTGTTCCTCTCTCTCTGTCCCACACGTCCTCAGGGATCTTCCGTCTGACAAAGTCTCAGGACCACCGCTTCAGAGTAAACGTGGCGGACTCCCACACACTGTGGACAGACTCTCACAGGTCGCAGTGGAAACTAAATTATTCCCAACACTGTTCTCCTAATGAAACAGATGGAGAATGGTCTTTATTCCCGGTGACCTCTTCAGTCATTCTGTCTCGCAGAAGAGTCATCAGGGGTAATTCCGGGTTCAGTGTCTTGCCTAAGGACACCTTGTCCTGCAAATGCGTGGACCATTATCTGCCCGTTTGATTTTTAAATTGAGGAGAATCCAGACAGAGAAATATGTTTCAGAAGTGACCCCTTGATTTGCAATTGCTCCTTTGAGTCATTATGTTCCTGTAATCTTGTAGGAAAGACATTGTCCCCACTCAAAGGCAATATGAGCTTTAGTATTTTCAAATTGAGAAAATGTAGGTGCATCGGGGTGTGAGTGGAATACAATCATTTGCATTACCACCGTGACAAATGAGCTGCTCTATGTGCAGAAGATATTGACGAGCTCTTGAAACATATTGACGTAACGCACAGACATATCGAAGCAATTTACAGACAATGAGGTGATACTGACACATTGGAGTCATGCAAATAAATATTGTATGTACGTGTCCACAGATGTATTAAAGTAGTGTGCAGGTATATTCAAATTATGCACAGACATGTCGAAGCAATTTACAGACAATGGGGTCCTACACAGACTTACTGCAGCTATATGCATTAAAGTATTAGGCAGGTACATTGAAGTTGTGCACAGACCCACTGAAACAAACTACAGACGTATTAAAGTAATGTGCCTGTATATATGAGCAATGCACAGACTCATTGAGGTAATGTGCACGCTCAGAGAAGTAATGCACAGTTACGATGATGTCACACCTGAGTGAATCAGCAGAACGTTAGACTGATCTGTCCATTCCCAGTAAACCACTCAAACTATGGGATACCCTTGCGTCTCCTGTGTGACATGCAGGGAAACACACCACTTTAATAAGGAGAGCTTTAAAGCCAGGGGAAGGATATTAATCTCGTTGTATATGTGATTGTAAAAAAAATTACTTCATGGTATTAAACACAGTGTTTAAGGCCGGGAAGGTTTCCCGCTCCCTGTTAGATTTAACTATTCCATCATATCAACTGTAATGGGGGATAAAAGCTGTAACATTTAATATTAGAAGATGTATTAACTTCTGATATCACTTCCAAGATTGGATGTCCATTCCTGCGTATTCCCTATGTAAGTCCTCGGTGCGGAATTATATCAACACAAGCTCTGAGACTGCCTCAGCACTAAAAACAAGCTCGGCTGAACACGGATTTTTTTTTCAAGTATTTAATTAATACGTGAATTTGATCCCAGCAACAACACAGATATACTTCAATATTTCCCTAAAGCTTCATGAAACAGGCAATTCCAGTTGAACAGAACCAAACAGTGCATTTGGAAAAAGAGTAAAAAAGGTAAATCATAAAAAGAAACCAGGAGAGAGGTTTGTATTTTTCAATTCATGCATGAAACAATGAATTATTTTTTTTTAAGATGTCAACAAAGACTTAATTTTTAATGTGGCTCATGGCGTCTGGTGGTTACACTTAGTGAGGATCAGCGATGCGGTGGTCCGACATGCTGAATCACAGCCGGTCACTGACTTCATTATCAGACTTTTCTCTCTGCATGTGGATCATCGCTGCATCATTTATCATCATTTACCAACGGAACATGGAGACGAGGAGGCACCTGCTCCAGTATGACAGAGAATAATTAGACACGGTGTTTACGAGCAGCAGCCTCTCAGTTTAGTCTCATATGGTTCCACAGTAAATATGTCAGCTTTCTGAAACTGGGATATTATGATTGAATTCTCCAGTGCGTCTCTCCATAGCTTATGTTTACATGAGAGGTCATTTCCTCAGATTACAGATTCCAGCTTTACGGTTCCCACGGAGTGTGGAATTAAGAGATCTGACAAAAACCTGTTGAAATGTGCTGCATTGTCTGGTTTTGCTGACATTGCAGGATGAGCAACTTTATTTTCTGCTTGTCTTGTAAACAAACTCTGTGTTTTCCAGTTCAGGGGCCACTCACTGCTGTTTGTGCTGGTCTGTCAGGCACCAGTGGAATACGCACAAAACCTTTAATTTGCTTTGGAGCAAAAATCGTGTCCGATTTTTTTAGACCAGAGCTGCCATGAGAACCTTTATTCAGTCAAATTAAGGGGGAAGTTCAGGTATTAATGTTGATTTGACCACCTTGAAGTTTATGTCTTGTTTTTGGATTTGACAGCATGAGCATTGGTTGAGTGGTGTGAAAGTGGAGCAGCTCAGCTTTTGACCATCAAGATGATTCCCTCCATGTTTGTTCCATTCTGATGAAACCAAAAGGAAATACATCACATTTTCAAAGTGACCCCATCCAGAAAGACATGACTGGAACAAGTATGTACATCTAGAGACAATGGCAATCACCATATACCACTTTAGAATTGGGACCATTAGGAATGAAATGTCTCTCCAAATGGGCTAAAGCTGATAATATTTCAATTGACATTTTTACATTTAGCATTTTAGTTTGTCTCAGTATGTGTGTCCAGGCAAACGTAGCTTTGGCTGTTCTGTTGGGGAAAATGATATTTGATCATTTGATTGTTTTATTCATGACTGTGTGCACACTGCAACCTGTAAGCAGTTAAAATTCCATCTAGCAACTGAACACCAACGTTTAATGGTTTCACTCATTTACATATGCTTACAATGAACGAAAACTCAGCTTCTAATTAATCTCTTAGTTTAAGTATTTGCATTTTTGTCAAAAAGTTTCTGCTACACAAAAAAAAGACGCGCTTGGGATATTTCATTCACGGCGCGTCACCAACTGACAATTACATTGTCGCCTCCAACAAAGATGATATGATAAACGCAGCACAGTTTTATCTCCTTGTAATCACTTTGAAGGGTTTGAATGACATTGGGGGCAGAGTCACAGTGAGCTAAACAGCCAGTTAATGCTTTTGAGATGAGCACACTAAAATATTAATGGGGGTCCTGGGCGAGGAAAGGTCGTCCCTGTGAGACAGTGGCGGAATAACAAGAGGGCTGGTGGTTACTGCTGCCGACCCGAAGCAGCACCAGTGGTAAATGAAGAAAGTAGATCGTCAGCCGCAGTCCTCGGGTGGACACAGAAAACGTTGATTAGAACAGATGAAACATTTTCTCTCGCACACACACACATGTTTTTAGCTGTAGGTCAAAACCCACTCAGCAGAAAGTAGCAGGCAAGTCGCAAATTGTCCAGATGGTGCAAAAATTATCGTGGCAACAAATATTCCACAGAATCTGTTGGAGATATGCGCACAGGCAGAATATCTTAGTTTTCCTTTATTTCATTATATTTCATAATGGTTGTTTTGCTCACAGTTGATTCCTAAGCGGCTCCAATGCACGAGGCTGGTTCCCATTATTTCAGAAAGTGGCTCATTGGTACAGCGAACCGAGCCAAATTTCACATTTCTACTCACGTTCTATTGCCCATAAAGCACCTACACTAGCCAGCACTCACTTCCTCCAGCCCGTGGGTTCCATTACCAGTTATTGTAATGTATAGAATTGTAAGTCAAAAACAGCTCGTTTTTACAATGGACAGCTGAGGGACCGAATGTGACTTTTTTGGCCTTATCACAGAGAAGTTGCAGTACCCCACTTTGCCCACTAAGTATTTTTTTTGTTTTTTTTTCCTCCAATGATCTCGACCATTTCCACTTTCACTAAACTCTTCCTGTTCTCAACGTATAATATCCACCCTCCAACTTTACTGTGGCTCACTCATTCAGAGCAGGGGAGGCTCCGCCTCCACCCTCTCTCCTCCACTCTTCATTGTAAAACCACTCTCTCACCTCCTTGTCTGCTGAGCCTTTGCTGAGCCCGTGGAGTTGCCCTGTGTTTCAAATTACATGCCACATCAAATAAAGCTTATAATGCTGTAAGAGTAAGTGTGCGTGTGCGTGTGTGTGTGTGTGTGTGTCTGTGTCTGAGCACTTTGGTGTTCTACCTCCTTCAGACTCCGGTTCCTATTAAAGGATTCTCTGGAGTAGAGCTCAGTATTCTGAATGAGTAACACTGGGCTGTAATAGAACTGATTGACACAATGTTCTGTGCCATTATCACTGACCTTTCCTTTCTCTCTCTCTCTCCCTCTCTCCCTCTATCTCCATCTCCTCTTGGCTCCTGTGCAAACATTCAAAGGAAGTGGAGGTGAGTCAAATCCATCGTTGCCCGTAACTTGATCACAATGCGATGATTTCTGCACTGCAGAAATTGCTTGAATTGTCTGATACATGCTGCGAGGAGGTGTTCGCTCATTTAAATGCACAGCAGGTCGGGAGGCCGGTCAGCTATAACATGGTTGAGTTCCGCATATTAAAACGCTGCAGCAGTGGTTTATAACGTCTCAGGCCTAAAACCATTTCTGCAGCTTCTGTGAGCATTTACAGTCAGTACAGCTCTCAGTGAAGTTAACCTCACGAAATATGCCTGAGGGTGTTTTATTTTCCTTCATATGACCAAAAGTATATAATCATAGTAACATTACACACATATGTGATTTCTGAACATTCAGTGCAACAGTCCTCTAACAGATTTTACCCAGGGTTTTTAAACCATATTGTTTTAAGGGAATTGACAATTATGTTCTGTGTTTAGTTTTTCATGTGTTCATGCACCATGGTCCACGCTTGTATTTCTCTCAAAGGAAATGAAAATCTCTCTGGTAATAACATTTGTTTTCAAAGTTACAATGTGTAGGAATTTGTGACCTTTACTGGTATCATTGTATCATATGCTATAAATATCCCTCTCCTCTCGCGACCCTTCTGAGCATGAAGGAGAATGTGTTGTTGACTTTAATCATTGCTAAAACTCATTTCTGGGCTGCTGTACTAACATGGCAGCCTCCGTAGAGACGACCTGCTCTTGTTGTCAATGCAAAAAGCTCATTCCAGGTAAATGAGAACGAATAAGCACAGTGAGGTGACAGTGGGTGAGGTGAAAAGTGCAAATATATTTTTCAAAATTGTATTTTCTATCTGGAGAAATGGGAAAAAATATCTCCTGCAGATGAAGTGATTATAGTGAGCTCCCATATTTTATTTAATGTGGGGGGGGGGACTATATTAAACGTCTTTCAACCATTATTTGATCAGAACGCACACTCACCTCTTATAAACGTGAGAGATAATGGATTGTTAAGCAAATGCAGATGATAGGCTTCCGTGTCTCTATAGACTTCAGTTTGCGGAAATGACTTCTGCTACAGTAAAATCCTACTTTGCACTTTTGCAGCCATAAAGTTAATGTTATGGTTTAAAGAGCCCGAGCAGGAGAGGTCGACATAAAAGAAGAGAGGGGAATGAATGAAAGAAGGACCTGGGGGAGAAGCTAATTAGTTTCAGCTCCTCATTTAAAACCCTTGTGTTGGCTCAAACATTGGCGGTTGTCATTTATAGAGCAAGGACTTGAGGAGTGGGCCGGCTGTCCACTGGCTCGCTCTCTCTCTCTCTCTCTCTCTCTGTCTCTCTCTGTCTCTCTCTCTCTGTCTCTGTCTCTGTCTCTCTGTCTCTGTCTCTGTCTCTCTCTCTCTCTCTCTCTCTCTCTCTCTCTCTCTCTCTCTCTCTCTCTCTCTCTCTCTCTCTCTGCGTACATATCTATCTGCCCCCCTCTGTTTCTCTCTTTACTGAATAATAAAGGAGGCAGAGTTCCTGCTCTGGGCCACAGCAGGTTTCCTCTGCCTGGTTCACTCAGTGTCACTGACACAGCCTCGCTCCCCGCTGACTCACATATGGTTTGATTTTGGGTTCAGCTTCAGACGCCATCCCTGTGTGTGCACGTAGCGCTTTACCTCCCTGATGCGTTTGGCTTGACATAACCATTCTATAAAGGCTTTATACGAGCTTTTAAAGGTGCATTCTGCAACTGTTTGGGTTTTATAATGACTCGTTAACACCAGTGAGTGCACAGAATGGTACAAGCGCTAAATAATGAGACATTCCGCCACAGGTGCCGCTAAGAATAATTAAACGGTTCTCTACCTATGTACCTTTAATGCTGTTGTATAAGCTTATGTTTGTTTATTAATTAGTTCTTCTCCTGGGGGGAGTGGGTGTAGTATAGAAGCTGAACATGCATCATGAGTGCATGAGGTTGGGTTCAATTCCCTCCCTTTCCATCAGCCCTCATATGTACTGTATGTCACAATGAATTAAAGTGCCTGCTTGGTAGAGTTAATGATCATTTATCAACAGTTAGTGAACTCATGTTTGGTTAATGAATCACAAATGTAGCACATATAATCCCTGTATTCACCTACGACCACAGTGTAATATGATATAAGCCATTGCAGTGCTTTTAAATAGTGAGCGTTCGATGTAAACAAGGAAACCAAAGGAGCAGATCTGATGCTCTCTTTAAATGCACAGTTGCGTCTCCTGTTTCTTTTCTTAGCAGCTGCTGCACCGAAGAGAACCTTCCCCACCTCTACCTCTGTGTATCTTAGAGTGATTTATGTATTATTAACCTTTCTCAGCACCTATATGCTTAATGTATTCACATCCAACATCGAACAGCAATGCCTGAGCCTCGGCTCCGCTCATAATTGGGATTATTTAATTGCTTTACACAGTCTGCAGAATCTGCTGTGAATGAAGCCTCTAAATCAAAGTGTATTTAAGAAATCCCCGTCTTTTTTATGCTGAGAGAAAGCCAATTATTTTCAGCATTTTCACTTGATGAGATTTTCTCCATGACTGTGGATTTCAGTGTGTTTGAGCAGGAGGAATAATTTTCACTTCGTCAAACATGATTAAACGTTCTAAACGCTGATAGAACTAACAGAATGGAAGCCGAGCACTGTTGCTCAAACAGTGCATTGTGCTTTTAATTGATTGATTGATTGATTGATTTTGGGGCAGGGTGGGGGGTATTGTTCATCTTTACCTTGACATCTCATTTTATCTAAAGCCTGTAACTTCTATAGCAGCATGTATGTGTCCTTCAAATGACATCCAGTACTTTTACCCATGTTCTTAAATGCCAGAAGAACCTTCTCTTTTATTTATTTATTGTTTTACTCCAATTATCCATTTTCATCAACACGGGAAAGGAGCACGAAGAGAGGAGAATGAAGTCGATAGTAGTTTAGTGTTTGAGCCGATCCCCCCTCCGCCTGCTCTCCACAATAATTCAAAGGTATCTTCGACAGGGTGTAATGTAATCTTTTTATAACTCGGCCTCTTGTGTTGTGTTTCCATTCAGGATGACTCCTTCAAAAGCTGGGCTCCTGCCAAGTCTGTAGAGCAAGGTGAGTCCTGCTCCTCTGTGATTCTAACGTTCCTAGTAATGACGAGTGTGGTGTATAGAGTGTGGATGGTGCATTGCTTTAACCAGGACCAGCCCTGCTGCTGCTGCTGCTGCTGCTGCACAGGGGCAAGTCTATTATCCACGCCACATATGTTGCATGTCTGGATGACTCTCACTACTGTCGATGTGCAGTGGAACCCTCAAGTGTGAAGTCAAAGGGATGAGCGGCTCTGAAGAGAGAGAGAGAGAGAGAGAGAGAGAGAGAGAGATAAACAGACAGAGATGAACGATTTTTCGTTCCATCAGATTAAGTGGTAAAATAAATGCTCCCTGCTCATGTCTGATTTTAGATCAGTGTCAGTGTTTCTAAGTATTCAGTGTTGGAGAGTTACTAATCACAGGAACTCTGCTCTGCTCGGATTTTCGAGAAGCTAATTAATAATTTCCTCATTAATAATGTATCATTTCACCTCTCAGGACCCATCCACTATTAATCAGTGTTAATGTTTATGACTTGACCCGACTGATCCTTGGATTAACTGCAGTGCCTGCGGATATCACTTCATTCACTCCTGTCCTTGTGCCTGCTTACTAAATGTTTAACGAGGTTAAATGAAGTTACTTATACTCATACATATTAAGAAAGTATCATCTAAATATCATTTGGGTGTTTGGAATTAAAAGTCTTGACATAACTGATAGAAGCAACAGACTCGGTAAACCACCCCGTTATGCCGCTTTTTTACCACAAGGGTGAGTCATGAGCATGCGCATTGTTCGCATCGTGCACAACAAAATTAACAAGGCAGAGACAACACGGTTGATTGACACAAGATTACAACAGGCAGAATCTCAGTTATTGTGTCATGGCTCAGTTCAGTTTGTTGTTTACAATAATTTAAATAACAAATTATATAAAATCATTTTTTTCTCCGGAGGCGTCCGGGAAGAAGATTTCTGTTCATTTCAAACACATTTTCTATCACAACCCTCGAGACGATGAGATGCTGTTACTTATGAGCGGCATCTAACAAACACACACACACACACACACACACACACACATTCACACACATACACACACACGCGCGCGCACGCAGAGGCCGTCTGGGGGTTTGATTGGTCTGCAGCTCTCTGAACAGCCTGCCTTTCTACAGCTGAGTTTGTTCTGTTCTGTTCCGTCTTGGTTTTGCATCTCTCACACAGTGAGTCTGCAGGGAGAGACGTGCTGAGCAGGTTTATCTGGGCCAGCTCCGCGTGGATACTGAGCCTAAAACACACAGAAAAAACTGCCTGGCCCCAGCGCATCACACTCTGGAACTGCTGTCTGGTTTCTCCAAGACGACTGACACACAAAAAGTAAACAGAGCTTCAGATGGAGTTGGAGGGGGGAACCTTCTCTGCACACGTACAGTCCTGACTGAGAAGCCCAAACAGCCGTGTAGTACTACGCCACAAATACAGAGGCTCTGCTTTGAGTCCCTGTAAAGGGATATTTTGGTATTTTTGAGCCTTGTCCTGTGTTAGTGCTGAACACAATATTGAAAATGTGTTCAGCGGATTGCTGGTGTAATTGAATCTGATGTGGCAACTATGACAGTCAAGGATAACAAACATGAGCATGAGAGGAATGTGGATTTGACTGAGAGGCTATTGCTGCTCAATCTTTTCTGATACGGTCAATGCTGATGACTCCTGCCACGACGTGTGAGAGGCACAATGTACAGTTGTCCAGATGCCCTGTGGTTATTGTGAATTGTGAACGATATAATAACCTTTTATTCGTAATCTGATGCACTTTATGTGGACTGTCGCACACTATCACACTACATTATTTTGCCTTTGTTGTAGAGGACTGTGTGTGAGAGGGAGATTTACAAGGATAGATTTGAACCCAGGCTCCTGCATAAAGCACCACAACCTCCGTGCGTAGGGCTCTGTGGACTGAGGTTGTAGTGGAATCCAGAATGAATGGATCGTGTCCTGGTGTGTTGGTGTATATGGATGGCAGTGTAGAAAACATTGTGAGTGTACAGCTGTGATGCAAATGATATGCATATTAGTAATGTTTAGAATATATCATTCATTTATTTACATGCATTTCATTCAGTTGAAGGCAGGAGAATAACAAAGCATCACAATGAGACCACTAGAGTTTAAGCAGGAAGTCATCTCCCTTCATTTCCTTCTTCCCGGTCTCCCTGTGATATTCCTTGTGTTTATTGTGACGTTCCTTTTGCTTTCTCATTCAGTCTGTAAGTGTTAGAGCCAGAAGAAACGTGACTAATGACTGGTGACTCATGATGTGGCGTCATGATATCCAGGCTGGTCAGATTACAATAAAATGATAATTGCGAGCGTAGAACTTGATGAGGGACCACAACAGACTGAGCGACAGCAGCATCAATCACCACCTGCTGATCTGCGCCTGACGAATGAATCGTCGGTTGCCCTTGGAGACTAATCAGCAGCAGAAAGGTTGATGAGGAGAAAATCCAGTCCCCTGATGATTCACTTTGCTGTTAATGCATCTCAGCAATAAATGAAATCAGCAGAATTGCAAATGACTTGTTGGTGATGCTGAACGAGGGCAAATCACATCACGCCGGAGGTAAAACTGTTTTCCACACTTAGTGGGATATGATGAGCTGCAGCACTTTTCGTGGAGCTGCTATGAACATGTATTCGAATCCACTTGAATTCACACTCCAGGTTTCTGCTGTTAATTTGGTTTTGTATGCAATGCTGATTTTTTTTTTTTAAATGGAAATCTGTTTTCATTATTATAGTACAAACACAATTCTCAAAAAGTACCCTGGTTTTACATTTACCGACTAGTCATTTTGCTTTTTTTTTTAATGTTTAAAAATCACATGACAGCAGTTATATGATTTTTTCAACGATACAACAAACATATTGTCTTTTTTGACTGTGGAGGCTGAGGTTGGAATTTCTCTCTTTGGAGAAAACTATTGTTTTGGCTTTAAGGTGCAGTGTGTGGGATTTGGTGACATCTAGAGGTGAATTTGCATGTTGTATCCATCACCTCAACCTTACCGTCCCGAGCACGCAGGAGAAGCTATGGTAACCCTCAGTTGTCATTAAAACTCGAGAAATGTTTTGTTTGTCCACTCTTTTGTTCAGTCATTTAGTGTTTGCACAAACAATAGGCCATATTGTTGCTGACAAAAGATGGTTCCCTGCTGTTATGCATAATTCAGCATCTATGGTAAATGAGTAAGTGTTGGACCTAAATGGTGAGCAGGTTCTCCACTGTTGTTGTCTGTCAATGTTTTGAAACTAAAGTGTGCCCCGAAACCTCGTTCTCCGCCATCTCCCTCACCTCCCGACCTTTTCTTCTAATTCCCTCATTTCCTCCCGACTCTCTCATCTATTTAATTTGTTTTTCATGGTTTCAGGTCATCTCTCTCTCACCACCTCTTCACCTCCTGCACCAGTTTCTGTTCGTTGTTTTCTATTGTTTCTGACATATTTAGCTCATCAGATGGAAATTACATAACTCTGAACAATGGATGTCTGTGAATCAACATGCCACAGTGATGTGGGTAAACACACACACACACACACACACACACACACACACACACACACACACACACACACTGAGAGCTGGTGAGATTTTGTTGTTGGTGCTTTTCCAAAATATTTCATAAATATTTTAAGAGGATTACTTAGTCCTCCTGTGCATTTGTTTTCTGTCTCCTCTCTGCAGCACCAAATATATGTATATGTGTATATATATATATATATATAGTATATATAATACACATTCTTCATGTTGTCATCTCTGCATTTTTAATGCTTGCGGGCATATTTGCACTGGTCCCGCTCTTCAGTTTGACCATGTTCCCACATCTCAGTGCTGACGCTGTCACATTCATGTCATCATCTCACGCTTTGTCACACACTGACTGTACCAAGCATCATTGAGCCGACAGGTTTCTAACTGACAAGGTCACAGTCCAGGCTGAGATTTAAGTTGCATTATCGGGGATTCAGTCAGATGTATTTGTGATGCTGCAGCTGAGCAACACTCACCTATGGGTTTTATTTATAACCATCAAGGTTACAGTGCAGCACGGTGGCTTCTGTTCAGAGGATCTGCTCTCAGATAAAAAATGCTCATTCTAGCTTAATGAAAACAAAGAAAACCCTCATTTCATGTGATAACATGGAGGTATAAAGTAATACAATTAATCATAGTATCGTCATTTTCATTAAAACTGCTTTTGTAAGAAATGTTTCAGCCTCATGAGAATTGTTTTAACGTTTTTTTAAAAAGCTGTTTATGGAAAACACTCTCTGTATATAGGAACCTGCATATTTTTGCATTCATTTTCAACTTTTAAAGTTTGTTCCATTGTTGGCATAATGTCTCTAGGCAGACGAATATGAGCACGCAGCCACATATGTCTCCTTTGTTCACACAATACACACAATGGAATTACACAGTCAGGAGCGCAGGCACACTCTTTGCTTGTTGCTTTCACTCACCGCCCACCCGTGTCTGACTGCAGCAAACAGAGTCTGCCTGGTAGTCATGTAAATATCAGCCAAGGTCAGGAATTTTAACTTTTTAAAACAACTAATTCTATACTTACTCACTCAAAGGTGTATTGACTTCCACTGGTTTTAGGTTTAAAACCGCTTTTGTACCTGATGAAGTTGTTGTCTCCGATTTGACAACAACCTGCAGCCACGCATGTATTATGGTTTTGACTTGTCAGCCCCACCTTTGTGGTAACACAAGGTGCACTTTGACTCATGTATGGGCAAACTAGATTTAGTGGTCAAAGTTCAAAGGTCAAGGATGATGTTATTCTACAGATCACATGAATTCCACTATGACTATAACAGTGTTTGACTGGCTGTAATAGTTTTAATGTATCATTTTCTGAAAAAACTTTTTATAGTGTCACCTGTGGCCATAAAGTGAAGTATCGTGAGCTGTCACTGACAAAAATAAAATGATCACAAAACATTTTTTTGTTTCTGATCTGAACACAATGTTACTGCTGTATCAAAGGTACTAACGATAAATGTACTTAATTTGAATGTTATGACATTTTAAACATTATTTATCAAGTGCAAAATGATGGCAGATTGAAATGATTTAACTTATCTGGTTAAATAAGAATAAATAAGATAATCATTCTGTTTCATTTTAATTATCAGCACATTTTGTTTGTTTGTTTGTCTTGATCCAATAAGTACAAATTAGATGCCGTTATTCATTTATTTAGACACATACACAAAGTGTGTCAAAATAACTTCAAATAACAGCTGACTTCGTTTTTATTCTAACCATGGTAACCCCCCCCCCCCCCACACTCCCACCCACCACCACACACCTCCACCCAACACACACACACACACACACACACACACACACACACACACACACACACACACACACGCGCCACACACCTCACTGCAACTACTCGTCTTTTATGTCTCCACTCTGCTCCTTCCGGGATTTTAGCTTTTGGCTCAACCTCAAATCCGTCATGCCCCCCAGGTCAGCTCAGCTCAGCTTCTCTCCTAAGGAGGAAATCTGAATTTTTATTTATTACCGCTTCTCTGCATCTGCATTTTTTTTCCGCTTGGCCCCATCTGAAATGATTGGAGAGCTGCCCTGGTTAAAAAAAAAATAAAAAAAGAAATGGAAAAAAAAAGGCCTGTAAGCCTGAGCTGAGAGACAGAGAAGCAGAGAGGAGAGGAAGAGTCCTTGGCGGCTGATAACAGCTGAACTGTCAGCAAGACCAATGTCAGACAGAGAATTCGGCCTATTTCACTCTGGCTTCCTGTATGTGGGAATGCCCCGCAGATTTGTGAGGCTGTGATTGCAATGCGTTATCCCGAGATGGGGAGTCAAAGGGAGGATTTACAAATGGCAGGCGGCGCTCCATTATCAGAACCCGTGCAGAGGAGCACAGGAGAGTCGAACTGGCAGCGAACGCACAACACGCGCACGCACACACCAAGACACCGGAAAAGACAATACGAGTTTACAGTTTTCAGGTGTTCACTATTCTCCTGTCTCTGTGCTTAATTAGATTACACGCTGAATACGTGGTTGCCATGGGAACTGTTTTGGCAGCCAAAATAGAAGTCATTTGTGATGCTCTGGTTTGGCAGCAGCGGCGGCGGCGGTAAACAAAGCCTGGAAAAATCTGGAACTTCCAAATTGCCAATCAGCTTGATTAGACGTGACATTGTGTTTTCCCAGCAGAGTGAGCGTCGCTCTTATATATTTCATCAGCCGCTGCTTCAGCCCCGCCCAGCCGCCGCCTCTCTGAAGATATGATGTCTGTCTGCTCCCATTTCTCATCGGCCCATCTTTAATCTCCCCTAACTCTGTCACCGCGTCTCGATACATTCTCGCGCAGCCGCCTCTGATCGGTGCCCGGAGGAGCCGGAGGAATTAGAAAGAGAGAAACAGATAAGAGCGGAGACGGATAGGACAACAAACAACGGTGAGCACCTCAGGTCTGCGCATTAAATGGAGTGTGAGCCGGAGCTAGAACAAATATCTCATTCCAGTTTAATGCGCTAAGGGTTTGTAGCCGGCTCTCCGGGCGTTCTTTAAACATTGTTTACCGCTCAGATTTTAATGGCTTGTTGGCCACATCATAAAAAGTCACTCGCGATCCACGACCCTCAGCTCAGCTCTTATCGTGGCCTTTCAGCGGGGTGAGTGCTCGCAGTGTCGGGTCTCCACACATAAATGGGACTATCAGGCGAAACGCATTCGTACATGCTACAGTGATTTCAGGCGTATGCGGTAAATTAGCCAGGCGCGCACACACACACACACACACACACACACACACACACACACACACACACACACACACGCCACAGAGAGAGGTGGTAATCAATGATACCTGGAGCCTGCTGACACACAGAGGAAGGGGATATACACCGTAATGGTGTATATCCCCTTCCTCTGTGTGTCAGCAGGCTCTGCCAAGGGTATTTGGTCATTTAATGCACGCACTAGCCAATCATTTCACCACAGCAGCGACATTTCTGCACAGCCAGCGCAACAACCATCTGATTAACACAGGCAGAGTCAAACAAAATACAATCCCAAAGCAAAGTGGAGTTAAACACGAGGCCGTTTACAAAAATAACAGCATTGACATAATAGTAAAGGTGTCACGTTAGTGATACACAGACCAGCCAGTCTGACCATGTCTGACCCTGTAATACCACTTTTTCACCACTAGAGTCAGTCAGGAGCCACTACAGTGCTCAGTCTGTCTTTCATCCACACCGCATTCACAGTAAAACATACAGGGAAAATTATATTGACCTTAATTTGAATGTTTCTCAGCAAAATGACTCATCATTGATTATATTTGCACCACTTCCTATCCATTTCAAAATAAACGCATTTCTGATTGCCTTTGATTGTTTTAACAAGGCCTACATTGTTTTACAAACCAGATATATGTCTTCTTGGTCATATCAGCAAAACAGTGACATTTTTGTGAGTGAAAATGTTTCAGACGGAAAAGACAGGACACGGAGTGAGAGAGGAGCAGGCGTCTAAGCAGAGAAATGGCGGTTGGGGAACGAGGACCCAGCCTCCGCGAGTGTGTTGAATTGTTGCTGCCCCTGCTCCTCCAGTTAACAAAGGCCGAGGCCAAAACCAACAACAAGCGCAAAGCGAAATGAAGTTGTGAATCAATGGGCCGCAGCGTTGGAGCGCTGCTGAACAGGCTGTTTTCAAGGGGAGATACACACAGTGGTAAATCACAGAGGGAAGACGACTGCACTGTGCGTGTGTGTGTGTGTGTGTGTGTTTTCACTCTGCCCTTTGTGCCCAATAGGCAATAGAGGCCCAGATCATCATCATAAATTTGGATAAATAAACTTCAGAGGATGTGAGCTGGCCGTTGCTTGCGATCACAGCGGCAGCCCCTCAGGCTAAATGCCAGCCTGCGAAAGTGACAGTGGCATCGAGAGGAAAGTCTCGAGGGAGCCAGACGGAGCGAGATACAAAGATATACAGACGCGGGGCCCGCGGAGAGCACTTGAGAGAGATTGCCTGCCGAGAGGATAAGTCAGAGATAAGAAAGGCATCTCGTAATGAGGAGAGGAGATTCTGGCAAAGAGCAGAGAGCGTAAAGTGTGGTGGAATAATGAGAACAGGGCGTATTGACACAAAAAAAAGTTGGGCTATTGTGCCACATAAACACATTTCGTCTCTTTTCCCGGTCGTTGCGTTCGGAAGCTTCACTCGGAGGAGAGGGATTAGTGTGCGAGTTAATCATCTCAGGGTGTTAATGTCACAGCCCACAGACGGACATGACACACCGCTTGTTCCTCAGTGCTTGGCTGCTCTGTTGTTTCCCTCCGGCTCTGCCTCCACTGGCCTGCTTCCATATGGGACGGTGTGCTCCGGTCACGGAGAGTTGGTGGACGAGTGCTCTTGTATCGAGATGGATGGACGGATGCAGCCGCCTGCTCTGTGCTTACACAATGAGTTTGAGTAATGATGCTACAATTGTAATTCCTTTCTTTGACTAAATGAAATCTTACTCAAGGTGTAATATCACAACCAACGTCTCTGGAGGAATTGCAAATGTCTGTAAAGTGATTTACTGTGCAAATATCCCTTTAAAACTTTTGTGAAACATCTTTTTGAATGCATTTTGCTTGGAACTGTGCACAGGGTAATTATGGAAATTATTCCTATTATATATTTGATTTCATATCTAGTTTGAACTTTTTGTTTGTTTGTTTTTCGAGGGCTTGCAGCAGCGCCAACCCCAACAGGTGGCGTCCCGAGGCGACCGCTTTTATGGCCTATGCCAAGAGTCGGCTCTATCTGCGAGTGAACCACAGCCTCTGTTGACGTCCCTATCTTTTAACCAGCCTGCTTATATGGACCTCTCACTATTCCATCGCGCTCACACAGCTGGTGTAGTCCAGGCATGATGGATTGTGGTTTCATTTCCCACAAACAATTGTTATTAAGAAACTTTGCCATTAGGGAGGTAAGACGTTCGTGGTGAGCACTGAAACTCCGAAACGGCTCATTATCTGCGTACTTTTTTTTTTTTACTTGAGTGTAGAGTGCAAAATGGCAAACCTACGGCAGAAGTAGTATTGGTTGTATGGCCATGCTCATTACACAACATGGTAAGTGAACTCACAAGTTCCTTTGTTTTCTCTGGGCATTGAAAAATACATGTTGAACTCAGTGCCACTGACTCACCCCCCCCCCCCCCCCCCCCCCCCCCCCCCCCCCCCCCCCCCCCCCCCCCCCCCCCCCCCGCCCCCCCATCCCGGTACTGCACAGACAACAGGATGTTCCTGTCCCTTATGAATGAATTTATGGAACATGTCAGTGTCCAAACTGCATCACAATTGCAGCTGCAGCTCCTCAGGATCCTAACAATGCTCACAAGTGTGAAGGAAATGACATTAACTTTTCTTGAGGTCACATATAGACAAAATGAGATTTCTGGGATTGTTAGATGAATCTCAAAAAACATGGAAAGACATTTTACTTGAGTGTTTTTGTTCTTTGAATTGAGCCAGGTCTGCTGTTTGTTTTTTTTTGTATCTCCTGCTTCTCACCTCTGCATGACATGCTGTTGGTTTTCACTTCCAACAGAAAATATATAAACACAAATAAAACACTAATGAACAATTCGTATCTATTTTTGTTCCTCTTGGTTTTCCACAGAGCGAGAAGCCCAGCCTGGCAGACATGGAAACCCAGGAAGTAAAGCCCACCCTGGCTTGGGCAAGAAGGCAGTGACGGATGGTGAGTTTGAAGACAAACCTCGTTTCCTTCAGCACGAAGACGATTGCATTGACATTCATCTCCAGTGACAATATGCAGCTAGAGAACCAGTTAAAGACACCCTGCTCTGGTTTGTTGCAGCTGATTAAGTGTCTGTCAGGCTGCAATGTGCTGATTTACTCATCCTATAAAAGTCACATCTGCATTGTGAGCGTGATCAGTCCCGATTATCAGCTTTAATGAGAAATAAATGCTTTGATAGCCCGTCGATGTTAACAACAGACCAAGGCGCCGTGTTGCGCCGAGCTTAAATCGTTCCACTCTGCTGTCTCGGTTACAGTTCCCATTAAACAGTGGGTGTAGTGCGGTCGCGCTTTAATACAATTAGTTCTCCTCCCTGTCTCAGGTTGTGTGCAGAGATGTGGGTTCAGAGGAGAGAGATAACTCCGCTCGCAGCTCCGTCGCCTGAACCAGATCGAGCATTTCACACACACAGGGAGATCAAAGTCGGCCCCTTCAGACACATGGAGCTATTTCTAGTGTTAGCTCACGCGGGCTAACACTGTAAATTAAGAATCAGTAAGTGGGTCGTTAGCATACCGGGGTAAAGAGTTCGCTCGTCAGCAGACAGCAGCATAGAGATGTGGTGTTTGTGCTTTCAGATTAACAAGCTAATGTGGGTGTAGTGAGCTGGAATGGTTTATAATGCTGCGTGTCTGAGATTAACATAGGTAATATACAGGTATTATGGGATGTAGGACATCCGCAGTCAGGAGGTACCACAGTATTGTGTGAGTAAAGGCGTAATATATCGAATTGTCACCGTTTCTCAAGAAAGTATGAAATCCGGGAGTCGTAGCAAACTCAAAACTTCACTGGTGCCACAATCAAACATCTAGTCTTAAAGGTGCAGTGTGTAAGATATGGTGACATTGGTGAAGCTGCATGTTGTATCATCACCTCACCCTCACCCCTCTGAACATGCAGGAGAACCTATAGTGGCCCTCAGATGTCATTAAAACTCAAGATGTTTAGTACGTCCACTTTTGTAAAAAAGATGGCAGCCTCCACAGCGAGGAACCGTTCCTCACGTTAATGTACATTAAAGGGCTCATTTCAGAGTAATGGGGAAACATAAGACAAATTTCAGTATGTAATTGTTTTGAAATGTTTTTAAGTGACAAAATTGACTGAAATCTTACACACTGCACCTTTAACAAAAGGGTGTTTGCCAATGTGCTCTTGTCTGGGTCTGTGGTGATCGTTATTTCTAGTGATTTTACGCTTCTTTTAACTTTTGATGTTGACCCTTCATTTTCTATTCGGGGAAAACAAAACATATCAACTTCTTCCTTCAAAAGGGGCAAAGTGTGAGTGAATCACGTATCCTTCCATCTGACTTTCCATTCCTCTCCCGTCTGCTGTTCCCTGTGAGTTATAGTGCGCTGTGGTAATCTGGCCAGAGGCATAATGTGTTAGTTCAGTGCACAGGCTTTGTCTTTTAGATGATGTTTAAAGAAAGAGGAGACGGGGCTTTCAAACACAGACAAATTGAACTGTCAGAATTTGCCTCTGTTTAAGATGGAGCGGTGTGATCCGACGGACACACGGAGCTTCGCCATATCGCTTTTATTATGCCTCTGTGCCGGCGAGTGGCCGCAGGCTCTGTATCATCCATATGTTCACGGCATTTTCTAGGAGACCCATCTTACGAATGCCTCGAGGAAGGTTCTTTGAATAATGAAAAAAAGATTCATCTCATCTGAGGGATGAGTTGATTAGCATTTGGTGGTCTGAGGTCAAAGGTCACAGTGATCTAGCGTTTGTCTGCCGTGAGGGAATTTTCTGACATTTTGTCGTTTGGATTCAGAGGTGAACTTTCGGTGAGGGGATTTTTAGGGGTCAGAGGTCACTAGGCGATCACACACGAGTGTCGACATAAAGATGCTGACTCAAGCTGCAGTGGCTGGTGAACGAGGGTCGTGGGATACTTGTCATTTAGAGCAACACCAGTACAATGGTGAACATATATGGATGATCAGAGGAGAGGACAGAGGGCTTTGTGCATGCTCTCTCACCCTCTCTCTCTCTCCTCTCTCTCCTCTCTCTCCTCTCTCTCTCTCTCTCTCTCTCTCTCTCTCTCTCTCTCTCTCTCCGCCTTCCGC
>JAFBJT010115349.1:207704-220289 GCA_016785325.1 Chascanopsetta lugubris
CTCATTTCACACATTTACTAATAATAATTCAGTACCTCAGCCACATCTCCAGAGCCTTGATATGAGAAGTTCCATCCTTTGCCGGAGCCCATGAGCGGACGTAAACGAGGCGACGGTGCAGCGTTTGTCAACAATCTGTTGCACCTGCACCACAAATCCCCGGCACGATGTCGGAGAAGTTCTGAGTGTGGAGCGGCGGTGAAAATGATTAGATGGAGAGAGAAGCAGATCACTGGGCTCCACATCAGACCTCGCCACCACGCGAGCTCCACTGCCAGGATCATCTGGAGGAGGAGGCCCGTGGACAGCTGCTGCCTCGGCCCCATGAGGCTCTCCGGCCTCCCGGTCGGAGCCGCGGACCAGCCTCCATCAAAGCGCTCTGCGAGTCTGCCAGCTCGGCCGTCGCAGGAGGACGCCTCGATGGTGGCGATTGTCGGAATCGTTCCTGGCGCGATGAAGAACAGACAGGAAGTTTAATTGTGTGAAACTGCTCTTTTTTTTGTGTGTCTTTTTTTTTTTTCAGCCTTGTTTTGGAGACATTATCCGTTTCTTGCTCCCGCCTCCAACGGAGCTCCGCAGTGCAGAACGCCCAAAACTCGCACTGCATTCTAATGCTCCGCGCCTACTCCCAATGAATGGGCCGGCATTATTACAATGGCATTGTGCGTGACTCACCAGGCCTTATGGAGAGACGGTGGGAAATTGCTCTGTGAGACGTTGTTGTTGTTGTTGTGGTGTGTGTGTGTGTGGGGGGGGGGGGGGGGGGGGGTTGTGTAGGTGGGGTGGCAAAAACAGGGATTGTCTGAGGAGGCGATAACGGTTTGAAAGTACGCCTTGTAATTTGTTTGTCATAAATATTATGTGACACAGACGTGTGTGTGTGTGTGTGTGCGTGCGTGTACAAAGGGAGATGGAGTGAATTAGTCGCGGTGCCATGTACAAAAACACACGTGTGCAGGTGCACCAGCCTCTAATTGATTTCTGCCGTCACGGCAGAAGTACGATAAACACGGATCCTGGTCACGCAGCCGCCGTTACCTCCGAGGAATCACGGCTGTGACGGCAGAGGGGAAGATAAACATGTGGCTCACGCTGATAAAGGGACATTACGTGTCACCGACCGGCCGCCATGTCGCTCACGTGCAGACTGTCCTGAGCAGGGGAGAAGCGTCACGGCCTCACGGACGCTCCCCGTGTGACCTTTGACCTTTGACCCCGGAGGGTTGAATTCGGAATCGGCCTGTTTGAAGCGTTGTGGCTGTGGAGGTGATGCTGACTGACGCTCGCGGTCCCCAGAGGGTGACCCCCGTTGACTTTGGCTCTCATCATGTGGAATTGTCGCTGTCGCAGATTCGTTTGTTTACGTAGGCTTTGTGTGGGCGGGGCTTCAGTAAGAAGGATCAGCTGCGTAAGCACGGATGAAGAAGGTGTAGGCGGTGCCTTTGTTGGTGCTGCGGGCCGTGCGGCCGATGCGGTGGATGTAGTCCTCCGAGGAGTTGGGGTAGTCGTAGTTGATGACGAACTTGACGTCCTCCACGTCTTCGAAAAAACAAAACAAAACAAAAAAACAAGGAAAAAGGAGTCAGAGGGGAAACCGACGGCGGATGACTCTGTGTTAATTTGAAGTTTGAAAACTGCCAATACCTGCGAGACCACCACCGTCACCTGAACGCAGCACTTACCTGACGACTCGGCAAATATTTCTAAGATGCACGACAACTCAACAAGTTCCAATTTGATTCCACGCGCCGATTATAGGATCACACGAGCAAAGCCACGGTTATTGAATGACGTGACGGACAAAGGGGTTAATTTGGGCGATATGAAGAGACATCGGAAAAGTCGGCGGCCCTGAACATCTTCCTTTCCACGAGCGCGACAGATATCAAAGCGCTTGACGATGATTCGATCCGGGATTAACTGGGAAAAAAAAAGCTCTGCTTCTCACGAGAATCGACAAACGGCTGCGAATCGCTGCTGATTTCAGGAGCTGGATTTTCATGATGAGCGTCTGGCAGAGGAGAAGATGAGGAAAGGAGAGGGTGGGTGGGTGTGGAGGTACAGTACTTACCCTGCATCAGAGATTTACTCATTTACAAAGTTGCCCCCCCCCCTGCCCCCGCCCCCTGCCCCCCCCCTCCTGCTGTGGCCCTGCCGGTCACCAGTCCAGGGAGGCGAGCGCACGGGACTCAAGCCGGTCCCTTCTCCAACCTCGCCGCTCCTCCACCACACTCCCAGAGCTGGACACCGGTCTGGGCAGAGCTGCAGCTGCTGCACCGTGAGGGGGCTGTTTTGGCAAAGTGACCCGGAGACGGTGCAGCTGCCGGCCGGAGGAGCGGCAGAGCCGGGGGGGTCGAGCCCGGGTTTCTCAGGCGCGGTAAACAAGAAACTCTTGTTTTGGTTTCGCTCGTCACAATCGAGCGTTTAGCAAAAATCCCCGGGAGTCACGAGGGACACACAAAGGAAAACTGAAAGAGGGAGACAAGCGGGAGTCTGGGGTGAGGGGACGAAAAGGTGGAGGGTCAGACATGGTGGAGCGAAAACAAGGAGAGGAAGAGGGGGACGAGGGGGGAAGTGGAAGAGGTTAGAGGTGTTGGAAACAGGAGGAGGAGGGAGATGAAAGGGAGAGATGTGAGAGAGAGAGAGAGAGAGAGAGAGAGAGAGAGAGAGAGAGAGAGAGAGAGAGAGAGAGAGAGAGAGAGAGAGAGAGAGAGAGAGAGAGAGNNNNAGAGAGAGAGAGAGAGCAGGAAGTAACAGAGAGGGCGATCGATTACAGAGAGGTGGCTCCTCCAGGACAGGACTCCTGCCAGCCAGGACCAGACATGACGTCCGCAGAGGGAGAGGCCGGCCGGCACCGACAGTGGTGGTGGTTGGGGGGGAGGTGGGGGTGGGTGGCAGGGGGCAGGTTGGGGGTTTGCGTGTCAGTCAGGGGCTGGCACCAGGGGGCAGCATTGGGGGGGGGGGGGGGCCCCCCAGAACGGCCGGCCCCCCCCCGGCCTGGGGGGGGGGGGGGGGGGGGAGCCTCCAGAACGGCCGGTCCACGCCCGGCTCTTTTGCGGCTTTCCACCCTCACTTCCTGTGCGTCTTCCGGTGCCACACCTCCGAGTTTTCACCTCCACAGACGTGAAGGTGTTTACAAAACGTAACTGTCGGAGCTTTGGGAGCGGACATGGAACGAGTGTCTTCTCGGGGACTGTGCCTCCGTTTCCCAAAGCCCTCGGCTGACAGCTGCCCCCGACCCGGGGGTCAAATTTGGAAGCCCAGCAGCAGCGGCAGCAGCAGCAGCAGCATCCCGCACTTGACCCCTCCTCCCCCAGGACGCCCAGGGAGGGAGCCAGTGTCCTGGGAAAAGGGGGCGGGGCTGGGGTTGGGGTTGTTGGGGGGGGGTTTGTTTGTGTGTGGGAGGGGGGGGGGGGGGGGGCGGGGGAGGGTGTGTGGGAGTGGGGGGGGGGGGGGGGGGGGGCAGAGATGGCTGTGTCTGGGACTGATCAATCAGGCCGTCACTCTCCCCAAGTCAGCTTTCGATTAGTCATGCCTAGGTCCGGCTGCAGGCTCCCTCAGGAGGGCCTGTGTGCTTCTAGTTGCCGGGAAGAGAGACTTGGAAACAAACAAACGAAAAAACAAAAACAAACAAAAAATAAACCAAATGAAAAGAAAACAAATGAACATAGAATTAGGTTAAAGGTTGATCACAGTCCTGTAAGGGGCAACTCCTCTGGTCTCGCCCCTTACATCGTCACACTTCATTCAACATCATGTGCTCTGTCCGTTTTCTTTCTGAGGAAATCGAATCTCTAGGTGTGTGTGTGTGTGTGTTCCAACGGTTTGGATCTGAAACATGCAGTGGAACGTGTGTGTTCTTCATTTTTCATTTCATTCTACATTAAAAAAAAAACCCAAAAACTGTCAAGTGTGTGGTCATACTGGGGACGGTGGACACTGATGGAGGAAAGCACATGTGACATACCCAAACCACGCGAGGCCACGTCGGTGGCGATGAGGATGGGAGCTTTGCCGCTTCGAAACTCTGCAACATCAAAGGAAAGATGATTGACAGACCGCAGGCGGCAGGAAGTCAGTGTGGCGGCCGTTCACGTGTCTCTGTCGCACCCGTCAGCACCCAGTCTCTCTCCGGCTGGCTCTTGTCGCCGTGAATACACATCGCCGGCCACCTGCAGGGGACGGAGTGAGCGTGTGAGACGGATGTTCTGAGCGCGCTCAGTGGGAGGCTCTCACCCGGGGGCCGCGCTCACCCATCGCGCCTCATCCTGCGCGTCAGGTCGTCGCAGCGCTTCTTGGTCTCCACGAAAATGATGGTCTTGTTCTCCTTCTCCGCCATGATCTCCTCCATCAGCTGGATCAACCTGAGGGTGGAAACATCCCATAATGAGGCAGCGATGACAAAGGATCGCTGCCAAATGAGGGCCAACGACCCTGCTCCGGCGAGGACGCCTACTTGTGGTCCTTCTCACTCTCCGTGCACACGTCCACTATCTGCAGGATGTTGTGGTTGGCGCTGAGCTCCAGAGCGCCCACGTTGATCTGGACGTAGTCCTTCAGGAAGTCCTCCGCCAACTGCCGCACCTCTTTGGGCCAGGTGGCGCTCCACATCAGGGTCTGTCTGTCCGGCTGAGCAACGATCACGACAACTAGTTACGATCATAAGAGCCACAAACGTTTCTAAAACAATGAGCCTTTTCTACATCCTCTTTTTTTTTTTTTTTTAGCATTACCCGGATCTGGTCCACAATCTTGCGGATCTGTGGCTCAAAGCCCATGTCCAGCATGCGGTCCGCCTCGTCAAGAACCAGGTATGTGCATCGCCGCAGATTGGTCTTTCCCGCCTCCAGGAAGTCAATCAATCGACCTGGGGTTGCGATGCAGATCTCGACGCCTGACGGGGACGCGCACAAATGTTAGTTACGTAACCAAACCAGAGCGCGTTGACGTGAGAGCTGGACAGTCGCAGTCCTCACCTCTCTCCAGGTCTCGGAGCTGAGGTCCCTTGGGTGCGCCGCCATACACACACGTGCTTTTAATGCGGGATGATTTTCCGTAGTCGTACGCCACCTGCTGGACCTGCTGCGCCAGTTCTCTCGTCGGGGCCAGAACCAAACACTGCAAGGCAAACAAGAACAGTTCAGATTTTTTTAAAGTTGTGTAGGATAAAGGTTAATATATATATATATATATATATATATATATATATATATATATCCGATTACTCTCCACATACAATCGGTCCATCTCCTCGCTCCATGTAGGGCTGATGGTTGATGTGCACTATCGCAGGCAGAAGGTACTGAAAAGAGGAAGTGGGAGGGGCTTTGTTGACAATGCGTAAATCCAATATTACGGGACAGACGGTTCAATGGAGTCGCAGAGGAGAGGCTCACCGACAGGGTTTTCCCGGAGCCGGTCTGAGCGATGCCCACCATGTCCCTCCCGCTGAGGGCCAGCGGGAAGCCCTGCGCCTGGATGGCCGTGGGCTCCTTGAAGTTCTGCTGCGTCAGCACCTCCATGACGTGCTCTGTACAGGGGAGGCATTGGGAAAAGGAATTCAGTGATTTCGGCCGGCGGCCGGCAGAGGCAGTGGAGGCGGAGTGTCATTGGCTGGTGCTTACGTGGAAAGTGCGCCTGGTGGAAGCCGGTGAGCGGCCTGGGGCAGCCCGAGCCGCGAATCGTGATCTCCTTCTTCCGGCGGAACTCCTCGATGTCACACTGGGGGACGGGAATCGCACGTGTCAAGAACATTTCAGCGCTCCCTCGCCGCCACAACACACTCTTGCGCAGGTACCTGGCTCAGCCGCTGCACCTCAGGGTGCTCGCTGTAGAAGTTCTTCTCAAATTTGGGAAGCTCGTCCAGGTCCCAGCGCTTCTTCCGCAGACGCTCCCCGGGGTTCCCAAACCGTTTGCCCTGTGGCGGGCCGCCTCTGCTGGACCCGAACCGGGGACTCCTGCCGAGACGATGAGGACCATGGATGGACAGTGTCTCTCGAACCCCTTCCTTGTTATAAAACCCACTGGGCCGATACTTCACAGGGGATTTCAGCCACCAGGTGTTTAGGACTGATGTGAAAGTGTAATCAATGACTTTGGACACTCTGGAGTGAATTGGCTTCAGGGGAAAAGGGGCTGAAAACATAAACCCACTTTCTGAAAGTTATTTTCTTGCTTTTGTGACAAAAATGAAGGTTTCAAATGAAGCTGTTTTCATTCTTCAGATCACAGTTGTCCCTAAGAGCATGCTGGGGGTGTCGATGTGCACGGTTTCATGGGTAAACGTGTTGCATCGCAAAACGTGCATGAAAACACTGTGATGATGGACGTCTGGGCTGTTAGCATTAGCTCCCAGGCTAACTGCGTGTAGCTTACCCTCTGTCGCGGCCTCGGTCTCGGTCTCGGTCTCCGTACGAGCCTCTCATCCTCTGCGGCAAATGTCAGCGCTCCTCTCGGAGGGATGGAGTTTAATGTTTACGGTTATTATTCCTACTCTAACGAAGCTCTAGCTCCGTGTCACCACTTCCGGCCTAGCTCCAGCGGGACAGGCTAACTGTTCGAGCTAACCCCTGTTCCAGTCGAAGTCCGACGTTAACTTCCGTTTGAGTGGAGAAAGAAACAGACGCTGAGTCGCTGAACCTTCTGAAAGGTTCAATGCTACATCCGGGGTATTATTCAAATACGCTGAAGTTAAAGTTTAGCCGTTAAACGGTCAGGTGGACACTACAGGTTGGACGGCTAATGCTATGTTGTTGTTAGCCAGAGAGTGTGCGCTAATATGATTGGCTGGCATCCAACAGTGCCCCGCCCCCTCCATGTATGATTGACATCATTAATATCGTTCTCAGGTGCAGGTATAGTGTGGCTCATTAAGAGTAATGAAAACAAGTATTCATGCATTTATGTGCTCAAAGCAGTAGTAGGAATAAAATAAAAAATTTATTTATGCTTTTAGAGATTTATTTCTATATCATAAAGTGAATCAAAGTCAGTGTTAAGACAGATGAGACAAACGTAAACATGGCAGAAATGTCTCGTTTCCATTTGCCGTTTATTTCCTTATCAACACCAACAGAAACCGATACAGCGTCAAAACATGAGCAGAACATTACCAATATACAAATAAAAAAAAGTATAGAACAGAATAATATGAACCTTAAAAATATTAAAACACATAAAATATTAAAACAGGCAACGTCATTTCAGCTATCAACGAGAAATGACTTTAAACTCTATTTACATCATTCTGCTTATTCTCTCTCTGGAATGAAACTCCTGGGTTCGTTTATATTCAAGCTTTACACATACAGCTTTAAAACCAGATGGTGTGTAAACACCAACACCATCTGATGGCGTTTTGAATAAAGAAGTTTGACTTTGACATACTTTGCTCCGATAGGTAACAGCGTAAGGCAGTTTCACAAGTTAATTAAGCAAATAGAATACAGCAAATTTGCCAGTTAAGTGAATCAACGCAGGCTCAGCAGAGGTGAATGCATTGATGATTGGATATAGAGGGTGTTTGCGCGAGATATAGGTCACGGCCAACTTCTGCTTCCGCTGGTCATGAATTGGAAAGTTCCACATTGACTGAATACAGAGATCCAAAAGGTAAACTATTGTTTACTAATGAGGATGAACATTCGTGACTCGTATGTAGAAAAGGAAGTTGAAAAAGTTCTCAGCCATAATTCCCCCAAAAACGTTCTGAGACCCCCCCTCATACTGAAGCATCGTAGGTTCACCTGCGGTCAATAGATTTGAGTCAATGTGTCTGGATTCTGAGTTTAACATCAATAAACAACGGTCAACCCACTTTTAGTGGCCTAAAGTCACATGGCCCAGCAATCTGGGGTTTGTTTACATCTGTCTGCTCTTGCTCAAGACCAGGACTTCAACACCAAAAACATATTAAACCTTTATTTTCCTTTTCCACAATACAGATATCTAGGTCAGACAAGTGGGTCCGCTTAGCGTCAACCCCTAGTGTTTCCCTCCGCAGGACGTCCCTTTTTCACACCTCCATTTTAATGCCCAGACGTCCCTGCTCAGATTGAATGCCCTCTTTGTACACATGTATAAACCCACGGCCTGCGTCTGTCACAGAGCTGCCATTACAACTAACACCAGTAGAGGCAGGCCTGATCTGTGATGCCTCTAATGCTGTTAATTAGGGAGAAATAATCCACAGCACATTGCAGCTGGGCCGGCTGTGCGGGGAGAAGTGTTGCTTCTTCAGTAATCTGTAATCTGTGTGCAGGGAGCTGTCCTTCCGTCCGTCGCTCACGCCCACGCAGGGAAAAAAAAAAAAAACATGTCTGCTACAGCTGCTGTCGAAAACATGGTGCCCAAACAGCTGTGCGCGCACACACACACACACACACACACACACCAATAACACGTTTGACTCACAAGGAGATCAAACACACGCACACACACACACATATATATATACACAGACACACACACTCACAATAAATGTATATTTATGACATTTCAAGAATTTTCCTCCCAGGCCTGTTTTCTAAATGCTTGAAGGTTGTGCAGCATTTAAATAAAAAAATATTTGCAATTGTTATATATTAAATCGAAGCAAAGGCTCCTTTGTAGTCTGGACTTAAGAGATCAATTTTATGGTGTGTGTGTGTGTGTGTGTGTCACTGACTGAAGTGCAGGGAGCTGCTCCCCCTATTTGGCAACGTTTCATTCAGAGGCAAAGTTGGCAGACAGCTGAGGAGGAAGAGGAAGAGGAGGAGCAGGAGGCAGAGTTTGCTTTAAGACAATATTTAAAGAAAACAAAAGATGAAGATGGCACTTATGTCGACCTTAAATCGGACCGTTTAGGTGTGGTGGGGGGGGGGCAGCATGATTCCACATGCTGTTCATCGACTGCTAATGTCCAACCTCTCTCCTCTTGACCTCATTTACATCTCCCTCCCCTCATTTCCTCTCAGCTCTCCGGACCTCAAGTCCGACACGAATCGGATCTCTCCAAAACAAAGACAAGGACCCGAATCGACTCCTTCGGATCCAGGCTGGACGATGAGATCTGATCCGTGTAAAGACCTAACGCGGGGTGGGCGGTGGGGGGCTCACAGGGGGGATATAAAGTGAGCGTGGAGTCCTAGAACTCGTCGTCGGAGCTGAGCAGCAGCGTCTTCTCGTTGTCCCCGCGGGTGCTGAGGTTGCTGTGGCTGCGGGACAGCGGCGGGCCGCCGCCGCGCTCCAGCGTGGACTGCTGGGTGTACTGCTGGTACGCCGGGGAGAAGTTGTGGATGGCGTCCTGGACCATGTCGCCGGGGTTCATGGTCTCCTTCAGGCTGCTGGAGATGCTCTTCATCGGGGCACAGCGACCTGGAAGAGGAGGAGGAGGAGGAGGAGGAGGAGGTGAAATATTGATACTTGGAAGAAGTGGTGTGGAAGGTGAAACGGAGCGATGGGATGACAGAAGCAGTTTTCATCAAAGGGATTTTTTTGGGATGAATATTTGAAGACAAAAAAAAAGGAGCTGCTTCTGCAAAATGCAAAACATAAATACGTTGAATGTGCGTGAGAAAGCAAGATGAACAAAATGGATGTGTGTTCTCGTGCTTCACAAACATTCACTGGCGAGCAGGGTTAGGGCTACACACCAACCGACATGTCCACAACCTCATTTCATCGACAAACACGCGAACATAAAGAAACAGACGGAGGCGATAAAGCACAAATCATAGTTTGTCGTGCTGAAAACAAGCGCCGTGATTTTCAAACACAGTGAAAACGCGAGGAGACTGGAAGCAGGTGCAGGGGGGAGAGACAGCTGAGGTCAGACCTACCGTACTGTCCATAGATTGGAAATGAGCCTTTCAGCGCGGCACAGAGACGAAGAGGAGAGGAGAGAGGAGGGAAAGGAGAAGAAGAAAGTCAGGATGAAAGTGCAAAACAGTCGACCAGAGGAGAAGAAGAGGAGGAAAAGAGGAAGAGTCATATTTCCATGAGAATGAAAGTAGGAGGGGTGGAAAACAGGGAGGAGTCTGTGCTGAGAGAAATCAGACCTTATTAAGAGTCACACGAGTACATCCATCAATTACACCAGTCCTCAAAGTATCTTAAAACACACACACACACACACACACACACACACACACACGTGTCTCTTACCGTACGAGTCCAGCCTCTTGTCCATGTAGACCTTGTAGGTGAAGGCGTGGCGCAGAGCCACGGCGGCAAAGAACATCTCGATGCAGATGATGAAGTTCTGGTAACCGGCGGCGACCGTTCCCTCGCCCACCGAGAAGTCGGCGGAGTTGATCTGAGGGATGGCGCCGCACTTCTCCAAGATGGCCAGCAGCATCCCTGGATCGAAGACAAACACGGTCACTCTACTCTGGAAATGAAATGACCCAAAAAAAGAAAGAAAAAAAAAGGGGGGGAGACATTTTGGATCAAATATAAAATAACGCTAATTCTCACCTTGCCAAAAGGAGAGGAAGATGACCGACTTGACCATGAAGAACTTGAGCACGGGACTGTACGGGACCAGCAGCTCGCGGGTGGCGAAGTAGAAGAGGAAGAGAGCGTAGAGCGAGAGGCTGACGGAGATGTTGTAGATGATGGTGATGTACAGGTAGCCGCTCGCCACACTGGAGGAGAGAGAGAGAGAGAGAGAGAGAGAGAGAGAGAGAGAGAGAGAGGAGTTAGTCAATGCACAGTTACAGGGACTCGTCGTTTCTTAACGGAAACGTACTTGAAGTCTCCGTCCTTGTATTTCCCAAAGGCCTGAAGAATGACGGTGATCATGGCCATCAGAGGCTTCACCACACAGAACTGGAGAGTGGCCTGAGGGAGCAGGAGGCGGAAGGATGGGGAGTCAGGAATGTAAACAAAGGGGGAGGAGCAAAGAGAATGAAGGGATCCAGAGGAACCAAGAGTCAAAGCTCAGCCGCATGAAAACCTGTTTGTTTTTTCCACAACGAGGAAATACGTAAACACGCAAAGTCAAGATATCCTGTCATCGTGGCGGGATACTCGCAATAATTAGGGTCTTAACACGCAGATGATCATAACGTGTGGAAGTAAACAAAGCGTAATGGTGCCTACGGGCAAAGTGACTTCTATTAGATCTACGGTAAACCATGTGAAGAGCTGGCGATGTAACGTAATGTCCAGGGCGGTGTTTGCGACCTGTTTGCAGAAGCGGAGGAACCCGATGGAGTAGGTCTTCCCCCACAGACAACAGGTCCCGTACACGCAGCTCGACCTACAGGGAGACACAGGAAGTCCGAGTCAGACCAGGCCTCGGCCACAGTTTGCACCAAAGAGCAGCAGAGGAAGGCGTTCGGGACTCACTCGATGGGTTTCCCTCGGATCTCTGCCATGATGGCGCTCTCCCCCCCCAGGTATTCGTAACACAGACTCAGGAAGTTGTAGATGACGAAGGCTGCGGGGGGGCACACAACGTACACAACGACGTCACTGTTCACTTTCAAAACGGGAGGCAAGTTCCCTGCGATGGCTCACAGCAGTTACAGCTGTGGGCGGGGTTTGAGAACTGACGAGCAGTGGTTGGAAATGAGCGGGCGGCGGCGGCGGCGGCGGCGAGGGAGGGAGGGAGGGAGGGAGGGAGGGAGGGAGGTGTGAACCTGGACGTAATAGTTCCGTACGACTCCCCTCTGACCCCAAGAGCGGAAGTGGACACAGACGCGAGCAAACTCAGGAGGAAGCCTGAGGTCACGTCACGCCGCCACAACAACGACCACATGTTCACACCGTTACAGTGGAGCTTTAACGCGTCGTGTCGTGTGATGCCTCGTGCAATGTGCTCGTCTTCTTCTTCATGAGAAGCGGCGGCGGGCGTGTCCCTGAAGGATGAAGTGGTGTTTTTCTTCAGTTCTACAACTTCATCAGCAGACACTGACTTCATTTGGCGGGGAGTCGAACCCACAACCTCATACATTCAAAGCGTATGCTCTACACCCGCCGTCCGCCCACTTCTTCCTACTATACTGACAAACGGTTGAACATATGCTGGATGAGAACACTGCCATCTAGCGCATGGGAGTCTGCAGAGCAGTGACGAGAAAAGGACACAAAATGGCGTCATTTTAGGGAAAATGTCATGTTTTCCATTTTTATGAAACGATTCTCGACTTCAAAATGAATCCAAAACGTGAACAGGAAGTCACGGATATCACTGGTCAACGACGCCATTTCTGACTTGTCGCCGCGGAGAAGTGACATCAGCTTCCTGGACGGACTTCACACGGATCCCAGTCATTGGCGTGACGGAGCAGAGAGCGCTTCTTCCTCCTCTGCTGCCCCCCGGTGTTCTGCGGCTAATTTGAGGGTAACCAGCAGACAGCGAGGCCCCTCTGTCCCCACTCTTCACGGCGGCGGGCTTTAAAAGCTAAGCCTCTTACTGCGCGCGGCACACGGACGTGAACTGTGCAGCGCGGCGCTGACTTCAGTGGCGCCGCCTTCCTACAAACACACAATTCTTTTCCGAGCTCAAACGCACCCTCAACGTTTCTCCGCTTTCTGCACAAATATTCTACGACTGTAAGGAGATAGGATCGATCGATCTCTTTGTTGTTTACATTTCAC